>CABFWO010003662.1:46315-75518 GCA_902155825.1 Timema genevievae
GTAAGAGGTGGTACCACCACCACCACCACCACCACCACCACCACCACCACCACCACCACCACCACTACCACTACTAATTATTATTATTACTATTACTATTATTATTACTTTAAACTTTGAATAACCTTACAGAAAACTACTATTCTTATAAAACCAATAAAATTATCATGAACAATAATTATACCTATTTAACTTCTTTTTTTAAGAACACCTAATTCTCCTTGTAAAATCTGCCACTCTACCACTATGATTTTTACTTTCAAAATGCGAATGGATAGATCATGTGATAACATAATTTAGACATAGATTGTGATTTTGTTGTTGTCAGACTTCAAGACTGTTCTCATGGGGTTAAAGATTTTGTTTTATACTGAAATGAAATTAAAATTAATCAATGACTTTAGAGAGGTAGCTATTTACTAATTAGACCTATTCATATATTGAATCCGCTTACCTGAGGTAATTTAGCTATGAAATCATGGGCATTCGCTTTTTTAGCAGCTTGAACAATGTCATCGATGCTGGCTTGTTCATTCCCGAAGCGAATATTCTCCGCAATGGTTGTTTGAAACAAAATTGGCTCCTGTCCAACCACTCCAATGTGACTTCTCAACCAAGCCACGTTCAGGTCTTTAATGTTTACTCCATCCAAAGATACCTAGTAAATATGTTAAATTATGTAATGTGTTCCTTTGTGGCTATATAAACAGTAAAAGGCAAATAGAAGTGCAGGTTCTACAAGCCAGAAAATTGTAGAGCCAAACGTTCAAATTTAAAACATAGCACATCACAATAATAATTTTCAAATCACATCAGGTGGCTTCTTGAGCAGAAGAAAGCAAAGCACTGACAATAAATGGTTTGAGGTTGAAAATTGTGTTCTCCTTTTTTCTGCTAAAGAAGGAATCTCTTATATCCCAGAATGCACTGTGTAGTGTGTTAAGTGTCTGATTTTGGATCTAGAATTTTCTGATGAGTCTATCAGCCCTGCTCTTCTATCCTCTTCATATGTTTATTACATTTGAAGTCTTATTTTTCTTTTGTCTGCATTAATTTAGTGTATTGCTTTTTATTCTCTATTTGTACAATCAGAGTTTCTGAATGTCACTTGTTATATATTACAACTTACACTTCCTTGTATAGGATCATAGAATCTCTGAATGAGCTGGACACAAGTAGACTTGCCACAACCAGAGCTGCCGACCAATGCTACAGTTTCACCAGGGTTGATGGTCAGGTTCAGACCTTGCAAGACCTAGCAACAGTAAAACATGGAACAAAGAGGTGTAAACATCCTTCTGACATTTCAAGTGAGTACTTTTTTTTAAGAGTTTTTATAAGTTCTTATTGTGTACTATTTTGCTTTATTTTTTAATATCTTTGATAATTTGATAGTAATATTATCAATGTGATCTTTTTAAATCATTTAAAAACCTAAGTAATTTATTCACTTTCTTAAATCTATAATCCATGTATGGTCCACTGCCACATTAGAATGTTTATTCTCTGTGTGTTTGTGCATGCATGCATGTGTGCATGTGTGTGTACTATTATTTTTATAAACAACCAAATAAAGACTTAATAAGTACAATTTGTGCACATAAATATATAACAATATATACAAAGTCTCACTACTGCTTTTAAAGTGCTCTTTCTTATATAATCTTTACTTTATCATTATGTATCAAGAATAGGAAAAGCTTGTAATAATTTTTTTTCCTTGAAAATAACACCAACCATTTTGTTTTGATTTGACTCATTTATTGAAGCCAAAATGCAAAATAATAATATATTACTTATTTTTGAAATATTTCTTGCCCAAGGAAATTTTTTTACTATATTGTTTCATTCTATAAAGAGCAACTAAAATAAAGCATTATACCCTATCTCTACTATAAAAAGTAGTAAATAAAACATAAATAAAATCTTCCAACAATTTTACAAGGTCACAGTTATAATTTTAATTTTCCTTGTTCAGATGCATATATTGCTTTGTCTAAAATTGTTTAGCCAATATTCTTCATTTAAAAAAAGTTCACAACACTTTTTTTTAGTTTTTAGTTCAGTTTTATGATTATTAATGGTTAACAAAATCCATATATGACTCTTGATTACTAGTATGTAGTGGCTCCGGTCCATAAAACTGAGATTAACGACCAGAGGGTTCGTTGTACTGACCACATGACACCCTCTACTTGAAAATGTTGTCACTATCTTTGTCAACATGCGGTGGCCGCTCGATCAGTATTTTTTGCTTACAGAATGACACTATGGAGTGTTTTTTATGCGTCATTTATTAATTTAACTAAACATATACCTTACCAAAAATTGTAGACATGTGTTACAGTTTAAAAACATTTTCATTTTATTTCAAATTTATTATATTGTTTTCAAATGCATGCAAATGTGTAATATAGCATGATAGACATAACTATGATGATGGATAAATAAATGCTAATATTATACAATGATACATCTAATCCTTTGTTTTTGTAGAGTATGAGATCATACTTCTACTTTACTGCATATTCTTAGGCCCCTTTCACACTATCCGGGTGTTCGCCCGCCCGTCTGGGCATTTATCCGTACAGCCAGCGCCTGGATGATGTCTTCACACGATAAACCATATTTATCTGGATGTCCAAGTGTCTCCCAGGCCCGGACCTTTTCTCTGTATTATAAATTGATCACAGTTATAGTTAAAAAATATGTTTTTATACAGCTGTCCGCGTATTTGTGGGAAAATATATGTCATTACACACACTCCTTCAAACAAGAAATGGAAAATTAAGTAGTATTGGTTAAGTTTTTCTTTTTCATACATAGACTATGCGTATTTTTTATATTGTCATATAACAAAAATACTTATGAATGCAAATAAGTCATTATTTTTTTTAGTTACATAGGATATCTGTAGGTTGTAAATTGATAGAATAATATGGTGGTCTAGGGATAAGGTGTCAGACTTCTGTGTTAGGGGTCCGGGGCTCAAGTCCCGGTCCTGGCACATATTTATCTGATTACCAAACTCTTATTTCACCTCTGGTAAAGTGTGTGCTTTCACACTTTGTGACTGTGTGGAATGCCAGGCTCCCACCGTGGTTTGGAACCCACGTTAAACTTTAGGTGCCCTTTGCTTTCCACCATCATCATTCTCAAGTATCTTCCTACCATCTGGGGATAGTGAAATTCGTCTTAATGGTGTCCCCACCACAGAAATTAATTCCTCCATACGCCAGGAGAGCACAGGTAAGACAAGGTCGAATGGTTGGATCTAGAGCATTATCTCCACCCCCATATATATTCTACAAAATTACAAAAAAGTCAAATAATGGAATAATTTTAAACTTACCAAATTCTTTCCTCTTCCCATCATTTAAAAGTTAAAAATCTGACTTCAATTGACCACAAAACACTTTTCCACACATCTCTTGTTTTATTTCGATCTTTGTACTCTTCATTAGATTTGTCCCATATTTCTAGTTTTTCTTGTTCTAAACTAATTATCATTTCCACATCTATTTCTTCTTGTTCTTTTGTCATTTCATGCATGGTTACTGTAAATTATAAACTCCTCAACAAACCTCAACAGCACACCAATAGACCATTCGGATGACTAAATACCCGGATCATGTGAAGGCATTCTTTGCACACTGTGGTCCGCTAGAGCTCAGTTTGGGCAAACGCCCTTCCGAGACTCGGAAGTTTGTAGCAGGGAGATCTGGGTGATTTCTATGCTTGGACGGAGATTTGCCAGGGTCCGGATGGTGTGAAAGAACACATGCCTTTCCATGTATTTCTATTTGTCCGGGTGCCGGGTAAAAACCTGGACAGGCGAACACCCAGACCGTATGAAACGGACCTAAGCCTCTGAGCCTTCCGTGTGTAACACTAGAGGGCAGGGAGCACGATCTTGCTATCCTACTTCCACGTGGATGATACCAGAGCTTTAAGCTACACAATTCCATTCTACTTCTCAACTGTGAAGGTTTATTGAACGAACAGTTAAACATTTAAATTATTATTTTTTTCATATAAAAAAATTTAAAAAATATATTTTCGGGTCAGGATTAGTATTGTGGATAGAAGTGTATGAGTACACTCTGGATGAAGTCAAACTAGTAGACCAACGACCTAGGGTACAATACAATACTTTAAAATAAAGTTTTAATCAATATTTTTTTTAATAAAAAATATATTGAGTGTTGAAGACTGTTCTGTAAACTGTTCAACCAATAAACCTTCGAGAAGTGTAATGAAAATATGTAGCTTGTTACTCTGGCCCCATCCGTGTATAGCCAGATGGAAAGACTGTGTGACCTGCCCTGTAGATTTACACACAATAGTCTCAGAGGCTAAGAACATGCAGTGACGTAGATTATAACATCATACTCTACATTTTGCAGCATTCACATTTGACAGATAATATCATTGTAAAAAAAATAGTAATAAATTTACAGTTTGTTAATGTTAGTAACAAAAAAATAACTTGGTAATATTATAAACCTACCATCATACCTCAATTATAGTATATCTCAGTAATTATGGCATAAAAATAAATTTAAAGAGTATATATTCTCTTTTGAATGCTCATAAAAATACACCACACCACTAATCCAAGGCAAAATTGATTAAATTTCGAAAGTTATTTCAATCTAAGCCATAGTTACTATTATATTATTATTATCATCATCATCATCATCTCCACATCTTACTACCCATTCAGGTTGTATGCACTTATGCTAATGTATAATGGTTGGGTGATTGTGAGATGAAATTGAGGACCTACAGTTTAACGTGGAATCTGAACCACGGTGAAGGCCTGGCATTCCACACATTCACAAGTTGTGATTAATACACATCTTGTCAGAGGTGAAGGAGGGGTTTGGCAATCAGATAAATCTGTGCTGGGATCGAGAATTGAACCCCAAACCCCCAGCACAGTAGTCTGACACCTTACCCCTAGACCACCAGGTCACCCATAGTTACTATAAACATTTTGAATTTAATAAAATCTTCCAATAATACTATACCTACTTTTTTCAACAAAAATTACAGTGCTTAGACAACTAATTAGGTGTGATTTACCTGAAAGCTGCCAAGTATTTGTGGTGTGACACACACTCTTAAAAGTACATTGTTAAATGAAATTTAAATAACAATAATCCACAACATTAAATTTATTTAGTTTTAACAAAACAATCGTATGTACAAATTATTATATTCCTTGGGGAGAGGAAGATTTCATAATAAAATGAATAGACTATCTGAAAGTCAATTCACCATGAATCTATTCAGTATTGAACGTTATGTTCAAGGGAATATTTCCAGACCATCTAACAAATATTCACCCAAAGAAAGCCACTTATTCATGTCCATGAGATTATTAATTTTTACTATGCCTCTTTTTATATTTAGTTTATGAATCTAGTTTGGCTTCACTTCCATTCAAATCCTTATTCTTAATAATCCTAGAAGTTTATCTTAGTGTAAGTTTTATTGGCTTGAAATAAAGTTTTACATAAAATACAGTTCCACCAAAAAAATTAATACATTTCATTTTAAGTAGAAATTAATTTTAAATATATTTAATCAAATGTTTTTGGAAAGAAAATAGTTTCCTGATATTTCAAACGTGATTGAATTTCACTACTTTGATGATAAATGTAAACCTGAATGTGTAACTTTTGAACTGCTTCATAGCAAACTCAGCTATCAACATTTGTTTGTTGTCAAACCCACTTAATTGTTTCTTTCGAATATTTTGAACCATCTTCAGTTGCTGCATGTTCTAAGGTGTCACTTTTGCAATAGACTGGCCTGCATTGGTGGAGAGATCAGGGTTTGAATTCCGGTTGGATGTACTGAGGGTGGTTTTACCTAAATGGTTTTTCACTCTCCCTCCATGCAAATGAGGGTATACTTTTTCTAAATTCAACTTTCCTTATTTGAAATATATTGGCTTAATTAGTACATAGGTGTGTAACCCAATAGAGTAGTAATACCTAGTGCTAAATATATATATATACTCAAGCAATAATCTTAAAAAATACTACAAATATTTTTCATATTCTTTGAAAAAATAATACTAATATTTTGTCTTATTATGTCTATATTTAGATTTGTACCTTAGTAAATTAATTACACTTATTTGTTGGTGTTTTTACTTTATAAAAAGCCTTGTTCATTTCTTAGAATACTCCCTGAAGGCACTAATTACTTAAGATGCTGACCTACTTGATTTGGAGAAAGACTGGTTCGAATCTAATTTATTATAAATGTTACTTTTATTTGGTGCATAATCAAGCAAAATACAAGTGAGTAGCACTGGAAGTGTGGACTGAGATACTAATGAGTAATGACTCTAATAGTTGGATTAAATAGCTAAGCTATTATATTTATTAGTTACGATTATAGCCACATCTAAATATCATATTCTTAATATTCCCCCGAGTCCAGGTGTAACTTTTAAATTTAAATAATATGTCTCTAATAGAGTTAAACATCAATTAAAATATTCTCAAAAAATAATTAATACCTTGTAATAGTTGTTTGATTCAAATATGTGTTTTCACTTAAATTTTAGAAGAAAGTGAAACTAATAATGGAAGAATATTGGAAACTTAAAGGTAACTTGTAATTTATAATGTATTATTCATAGAACTCACTTTAACATCGGCTCTTGATGGATATTGAAAATGTACATTACTGAATGTAATAGATCCCTTTATGCCTGTTGGCTTAATACCATCTTCAGAAGTGCTGTTTATAGGGGAGACTCTATTGATAACAGAAAAAACTTTAGCTCCTGCACCTTTAGCTATGCCAAATGCTTCAATGTATGGTGATGCAATGCCTAAACTCATCGAGGCCATCATTACACTGAAAAACACCTAAAAGTAAAAACAAAACAGCTTTTAAATTATTGTATTTAGCAACACAGTCATTAACAGATTAATCCAAGGGATATGGATGAGGAAGTTGGCTTACTTGAAGTGCACCACCATTATTATGAAGAGGGGATGAGATAGCCAAAGTTATAAATCACGTTTATAAAAACACCTTTATAGCGCTTTTCAGAGATTCAAACCTTTATTTTCTTGTCACTGGTAATTCAGTTTATTGGGAGCCCTGAAGCTTTAGACTGGAAGATCACCAATTTGAAGAGCAAAAATATATTTCATATAAATATAATAGAATTGTTAGTTATAATCATTTAATACAGTTAAATATATAATTAACTAGGGTTGAATTAATCCACTTTCCAAATAATTAAAGTGATTCATTTTTATAAATTTTTGAAAAAGTAAATACAAATTAAAAACTAATTTTTTTTATGCTTAAAATAAATTTCAATCAAATAATAACAGTTTTAGTTATAATGTGACGTCACAATGAACTGGGTGCTAAATAAATGGGCTAGGTTTTGATTTTCAGATCTACCATATAGTTAGTCCTTTGCCCCTTTTTTGCTAAGCTATCAAACAAAACATCCACGCTAATTGTGAAGAGATGTAAGGTGTTGAACTTTAATTGCATTTGATATATACTTATTTCACAAATGAGGGTTGGTTTCCACCAAACTACTCTCATCTCTCTCTTGTTGATCTGGTATTGTGTAAAATGTAGTAGTATATCTTGGGTGGCTAACTTTCAAGCCCACATACACTGTGCCTCAAAATTAATCCAGGGACTAGTTCTAAGTTTTCTGATCATGCATAACAATAAATTTCATATACATAATTGCTTCTGAAACACCAATAAGAACAGTATTAAAACTCTAAAACAAATTTCACTTGAAAAATTGAATTTTTTTTAGAGCTTTTAATACTGCTTATTAGTGATTCAGAACCAATTGTAATTGCAGGGTGAACCTAACGACCAGGCCCCAGACCAGTAATTTAACACTTAACTGAATGTATAAATGTTATAATGAATGGATTATAAGAAGGAATGATAATATTTAGCTAGTATTTGTATTTTCTATAATTCTTTTAAACTTTTATTTCCTATTATGTTATAATTATTTTACAAGATTCGAATTTGGATTCAAGATTCAAAAGTAAACTGGAGATTCAAATTCGGATCTGTAAAATAGTGGATTTGACCTAACTTTAATATATATATATATAAGTTTTTAAATATATTAATTTGTATTTTACATATGAGCTTCAGGCTAAGAAACAAACCTAAACAAAAAATGTATATAAATATATATATATAAATATATAAGTAGCCTTGCTTGTGTTAAGAAAAGCCTCACACACACACACACACACACATATATATATATATATAGCGGGTTCAGACCCAAGAGACGGGAACTCATTTCCTGCACAGGCTCAATGCAAATGTTTTGATTTTTCCAAATTGTAAATTCGCAGCCCCTCTCCTGTTAAATTCTGGCATATCCAAGACATCAAATACATTAATACAAATACAAGATTTAGAAAGCCTTATATACATTTAATATCACACTAGTTAGTATACTGTATATCAACAACTTAAACTATCTTAGCCATGGGTTCACAATTTAAAAGTTCCTGAAGGCCACAATTTAGGGCTAAAGGATGGAAGGAAATAGGACTCAAGCGGATACACAAGTTATTATAAAATAGAGTGCAAGTAAGTTTATTACTTAATGAGAATCAGATGGAGCATTCATAGATTTTTCCCACGCAAGTCAAAACTTTCTGTTTCTCAGGTAAAAACATCAATTTTACAATGGTAGACTACTTTTCCAAGAACTTTTGCGGCCCGCAAAAACAGGCATTGTGTACTTGCAGTTATAAATCTCTGATCTAAGCTAAGGAGTCAGAATAATGAATTTTAAGAAAATATGCTCGTGGCTGTGCCAAAACTTTCGGCCTTTAACCTAGCATGTAATGTCCAAGATCAATAGAAAAATTTTGATTATAGTTCCTAATGTAAAAGAGGGGCCCTATTTATTTTAAATCTCGATTTGTTGGTGACCCCCATTCGTATTGGTAATAATTTAATTCTACTTACTGTGACCATAACTGCAGCTGTATATGTTTGTTCATCTGCAGGCAGGTTCCTTTCATCCAAAACCAACCCCACACCATACCAGAAAGCAAGTGCGTAACTTGCATAAATGAAAAACCACAGTAAGCCAAAGCCAAGGCCATTGTAAAAACCTCTCTTAATGTTAATATTCTTTGCAAACACTAGGTTGGACTTGTATCTGGAATTATAAAACATTACATTATGAAAGGTTTTAGAAAACTTTCATTTTTATTTTATCTGAAGATAAGTTTCATCAATTACAAAGATGTATTTATAATCATGTGTCGTGTCAAAGGTTGAGGGTCAGTGAATGAAGCGTTAGGCACACAACCACCTGAGACTTGAAAGGGAAAAATTAATTTTTGTGGATCTCAACCAAAATTGTAAAACACTTTGTAATTATCTTAAACATATTTTATAATGGTAAAAACAGTTTGTGTTTATGAGGTAAATACTATACAGAGGGACCAAATTATTAAAAATGATTATTCAACATGTTTATACATTAAAGGACATGTAATAAAAATAAATTATATGGTGCGCCGAACAGACTTTCTTTCTCTTTTATCTTTAATCAGAGACATTTACTATAAACTCATAAAATGTGTGAAATGAAATAATATACATTGTTGCAAAACACTCCACAAAATAACATAAATGCAATAATATACACTGTTACAGAAACATTAATTAAAGAGGAGCACTTTTGTTCACCAAAGATTAGGACAGTCAGTTTCACATTTCAAAGAGCTGTGTAAAAAATGTATATTATATATTTGCTCTAGTCCTGGTTTTATAACAATATATTCCAAATATAGGATTTTGATTTTTAATAGTACCTACGGTACCACAACTTTACAAAGATAAGTTATTTCATATCTCAAATATTTGCTTGGATATGATCAAAATTGGAAATTTTTACTTATGTAAAGTAGACTACCCTTAAAGTAATTTTCATGGAATAATGAGAGCTACCATTTTGTTTGTAATGTTAAACAATACCTATATATAACATTTAATCAAAATTGTGATAGGAATTAATAGCCAAAGCTATTATTTATGCTTTTTAGTGGGAATTACTCCATCTAGATATCATATTCTGAAAATTGAAAAATGACACCTGGACACGGGAATCGAACCCGGGACCTTTGGCTTAGTACACCAATGCTCTAACACTGAGCTATCCAGGATTCGTCCCGTGCCCAGGGTCATTCTTCACTCATACTCTTGGCAAATACAATTACTATGTTTTTTAATTAAATATCTCTCAGAAGTGCAAAGCAAATCATATAAAACTACTAAATCTTTGTAAAAGAGCAATTAAAATTGTTTATAGCATATTTTACAAGCCACATAATACTTTATTTGCACATAAATAAATCGTCAACTTATGTAGCTGTGTAATACATAATATGTGCAGTTGCATATCAGGTAAGTGTGCATTACATTATGAAGCAAATTTAATTGCTCTATAGCTTTAAAATAATTTTGTGTTAAAACATTTTATTTTAGTATTGTTCCTACCCTGAGCTAATAATTCCCTGGCTGCACTTGCTGCAAAGTATAGCACAGTCTATGGTGGAACAAGCGAATCAAGAACTAGCCACCTGCTTTGGTGGTCACACTCTCTATATACCAGCTTGCCAATAGTAGAGAAATTTAGATTTGACTCTCGGCTCGGCGAGTGGTTTTTCCACATATGATTTATATCTTTATTTTTCCTATCATCTATGCTGATATGGATGCGTTTAATTTGAAATGACCTTCCTCATCCGTAACCCTTAGATTAAGCTCTTAATAACAATGGATTCAAATAATACATTTAAACGTTTTCCTAATTACTTTTACTAATTAAAATCACAACATGTAATAATAGTCATAAAGGACATAAACACAAATGGTCACCGGTCATATTAAAATAAAATTATTGTGAAACATCCTGGTATTGTTGTTACTAATAAATAGACACACATACCGTTCCACCTCTTTATCTTCTCCGCCGAAAGCTACAACAGTTCTCATGGAACTAAGGACTTCATCTGCGATAGTACCTGCTTTCCCATATGCATCAAGTTCTTTCTTAGCAAGCCTTGATGTGCACTGTGGGCAAAATTAATACACATCAAGACATTCATGCATAGGAAATTGTATACACATTTATTTATTTTATTAACTATTTATATTAGCAATTAGTTTAATACTGTATTAATTACAGGACAGCAAAATACACTGTGTGTGATAAAACTAGCACTTAAAAATGTAAAATTAAAAGCCTTGCCAGAATACTATGAATTCAAAATACTGTGAGTAAATCAGGGCTGTGGAATCGACTCAGACTCCTTCAGAAATGGTTCTTGTATATTAACTAGTAATAACAAATTGATGACAGTAAAATGGTCCAATACAGACGATTTCATGGGAAGCTTCTTAAGGTGAATTTATATTTGAATTAATTTGTCAAACAAACTTACAAACATTTATCCTAAAAAACAAAAGAGTACAAAGTGTTTCTTATTGCTGTGTCTTACTACCTGTTTTGGTTATATGAATATGTACTAGCTAATGGGTTAGAGACAAAGAAGGTTGAATTAATAGGAAGTGTATCCACATTTGTGTGGAGGGAGAGTGGAAAACCATTTAGGGAAAAAAACTCATTGCATCTGACCAGGGTTCAAACCTCAATATACTGGTAATTGGTAGTCTAGTCTATTGCTAGAGTGATGCATTAGATCATGTGGCCACCGAAGCAGCTAAGTATAAAGTTAAAATGATATATCCACCACATATTGTCATAATATTATAAGTTTTTATTTTGAAGCCAGAGTTGGTACATTTTTACAACCTATGACTCCACCCGAAATTGCTTACATCTCCAACTCCACAGCCCTGGAGTAAATCATTTAGCCCCTTTAAAATATAAAAAATATTGGTTTTAACCCTTTATCTTATCATTTGACTGCACTATGGAAATCACCAGAATTACTATTTAATTTCACCTAACAATACTTGTATGCACAAGCTTAGGTGAGCTATGCTAGTCATTGTATCAGTGTGCTTTGGTAGGGCCTATGTTATGACGAGCATTCCTCGTCAAAATACGTCAAGGGGTTAAATCATCATCTCATACATTAATATATTACATTTTTCACTAATAACAATGAACTGTATTATAAGGTCTGATTATACATTTTAATTAGTATTTTATTTACTATCAGGATATTATCTTTAACCCATAACTCAAGGCCGTAGCCAGCCAATAATTTCGGGGGGGTGGGGAGAGGGTTGGTGAGCACATCCCCCAATTGCCGGAGGCTAGAAAAAATGATAGATGATAAACAATTCTAGAAGCTATCTGAAGTATTTTTACGGCAACATAACCCCCCAAACTGCCAGAGGCTAGGACAAATTCTATATATTAAACACCTCTAGAAGCTATCTGAAGCACTTTTTACAGTAACACAGCCCTTTAATTTGTACTTGTGCCTTAATTTTTATATGTTTGAACCATAAATAAAGCTATATATTTTTTGTTCATTATATTTCAGGGGCAGTGGGGGGAGGGAGGTTGGACCCCCCTACTACGACCTAGCCATAACTGTGTCCTAATGGTTAGAGGGATAGAAAATATGTATATGAGACCTTGGTTCGATTTCATTTATTGTTCACACTGAGCAAGACTCTACTATTTATACATGGATTCCTTTTGTTATTCACTTAGTAAATATTAAGACACAAAGGCTGCATGTGCAAACGTGCAGTATTAGGTCAGTAGAATTCAGTTGAGAAGAATAAAAAATAAATATATTATAAAAAATTAGAATAAAAAATACATACATAATTTTTTGACATCAACAAAAACAATATTGATAACATCTTACTATAATTTTATCAATAGGATTATTTCATACCATAATTCAAAAGTGACAGTTGCAGATTATATGGCTAGACATATGAATATATGAAAGTAATTTTGTAATCTTCAGAAACTAATATTCCTAACATCATCCTACCATAGTGTAAAATAAATGTTTGATGCAATCTGCCTTTAGATAGTACACATTAAACACCTCAGTGGAAATAAACAAACAACATTCATGTCTGTTCTAGCTCATTTCAAACACTGTCCTATTTAAATTACTTTCAAATTTATTCCTGGAAATTCTACATATATCATTAGGTTTTTATAATCAATGTAGCATTTCACAGTTAACATATTAAGCAAAAATTCACTCACCCAACTAATAAGACCCATAGCAAACATGGTGACGGGTAATGAAGTCAAACATATCAATGTCAACTCCCAACCTTTAACAAAAGCTAGTATCAAACTGGCGAAGAATGCTGTAATATAGTTCGCAAACATCACCACTTTTTCCCCAATACCATCTTCTAGTTTGTTTAAGTCACTAGATAAAACATAAAACATTGATATTCAGTTATTAATAAATATTGTATGTTTTAGATTTTAAAACTTAGATATATTGCTCGAAAATATATAAAAAGAATTGATTGATACAATTTGTTAAGTTAATTGATGTAGTAAAATAAAATTGCAGATCAAAATGTATAATTAGGTTAACTTATGGTAATAAAATTGTAACGAGTTACAATTATAATGATTGAGACAACACTCACCAAACCTGGGGCCAGCTCACGGATGACCAGCGCACGGCATGAACACATACTTCGACCTCCGCTCTCCAACATAAGACCCGACTGACTGAGCGGCACGCCTGAGTGAACTGGCTACGAGAGTCAAACCCGTGCCCAGCCAGCCACTAAGAAAAGAGTTCCGTCTCCGGCCTCGTGTCGCGTCTGGATTGTTCTACTATCTACTCGGACCTTCTGGCTCTTTCCATTGTTTTGTTTCTCCCACCTTCCTTTCCTTCCACCCTTCCCCTTCTCTGAGAATTGATTATGATATATATATATATATGGGAATGCCGGTGATCTAAAATCACTTATTACACCATTGGCTTCGTTGAAAGGAGGTGAGAACGGCGATGTAGGACTTGAGGATTATTAATAATTATACCAAAATTTCTGTTTGGGCGTCATGGGGGGAACACTAATCAAAATTACTGTTTTGTCACTTAAACTCTTGAAGATTGTTTATTAATGCTATGTTATGCCATGCGCTTACCGTGGCAGTTATAGATGTCGTCGCCCTTCGATCTCTGCTTAGGTTTTGGGATACTAACCCAACTTAATTGTCTAATAACTTTGTAAACACATTTTTATGTTTGAGCTCGCAGAGTCGGCCTGCGAGTCTCGGGATTACTGCCCTTCTTGAAAACATTGATAAGTTTAGTTTCATTTAGGGACAGCCTAGTACATCAGGTTAAGAGACTACGTTTTGGTATGTTATAGTGAGACTTGGTCCACTCTTACATTTTTTGGGTCGTTACATTTGAGTAACGTAATGTTAGTTAAGCGCACTTCAGATGTTTATCTTTACGTGCTGGTTGTTAGTCCGTCACGGGGGAGTTGCAGTTAGGTATTATTCTAGAACATATACTCGTAGATTAAGGGACCAAGGGGCCGAGTACCATAAAGTTCAATGCTAGAGATCCCGGACTGTAAAATAGTATTTATTGTTGTTCTCAACACACTTTGTGTTATCTAGTGTAACCATTCCACGGGGGACTCTAGGGTTATTTAATTTATGATGCCTAACATGTTTTGATGATTGTTGAAGAGGCGCGCTTCACGCACTATTTGTTTATTCTCTGATTTTTGTACTATAATTGTTTATTTCATAATAAAATATATTATGTTCAACCAGGTGATATTCTTGCCTGATTTTCAGCCTTCCTCGCCCTATAGATTTTTAAGGGGAGGGGGGGGGGTTGTAACAACATATTGTCAAATAATGAACATTACACATTTAATAAATAATTCATCATCAATTTAGCAGTATATAAGGTGATGATAAGTCTAAAATAACTGAAAACACGTTAAAAATGTTTAAAACTTACAGATACCAAAATAGGTTAGACAAAACAATGTTCAAGTTCATGTAAGTTCAGAATTCAAATTATAAAAATTTGGGTTAATAGGTTAGCATCTGCAAATAGGTTATGATTAAATGATTGAGTGTTAATATACAACAACTTTAAGATATGCAATATTTAATGAAACAATGTTTAAAGTATAGATAGGTATTAGAGTTGACAAGTATAAAATTTTAATTTTTAGGTTAACCCATTTGAAACGGATATAATTGATGTAGAGAATTCTGTAATATTTTAAGTCCTATCTGTTATTTTTGTCCCGTTACTGACTTTTGTAAGTTTGTTTGTTTATTAATTCTTATTCCTTTTATGAATTCATTATTCCTTTTATGAATTCATTATTGGACAACAGTAATTCTCATCTATTGTAACTCTTTAATATTATTCTGTCTTCATGCTTCTTTAATTTCGTTTAAAAGTTACCATGATTATGACACCTATGTGTCAAAACATGTCGGATTGAGTATTCCAGCATCTTTTTAATGCTGGAAATGCAAAAGGAGTAATGGGATAAGAAATAACAGATAGGACTTAGAATATTACAAAATTCTCTACATCAATTATATCCGTTTCAAATGGGTTAACCTAAAAATTAAAATTTTATACTTTAAACATTGTTTCATTAAATATTGCATATCTTAAAGTTGTTGTATATTAACACTTAATCATTTAATCATAACCTATTTGCAGATGTTAACCTTTTAACCCAAAATTTTTATAATTTGAATTCTGAACTTACATGAACTTGAACATTGTTTTGTCTAACCTATTTTTGTATCTGTAAGTTGTAAACATTTTTAGCGTGTTTTCAGTTATTTTAGACTTATCATCACCTTATATACTGCCAAATTGATAATGAATTATTTATTAAATGTGTAATGTTCATTATTTAACAATATGCTATTACCATAAGTTAACCTAATTATACATTTTGATCTGCAATTTTATTTTACTACATCAATTAACTTAACAAATTGTATCAATCAATTCTTTTTATATATTTTCGAGCAATATAGCTAAGTCTTAAATTCTAAATCAAATCCACTCCTTACTTTCAAATTGTTTAGAATGTTTTCTAAAATTCTAAATATTGACTGTGTTTAATTAACATATATCTGCAAAAAGAAATTTTTCGCTTGGGCGTAACATACACATAATTCTTGCACAGTTATTTCTAAGCAAATATCACAGTTGCTTTGGTGTACAGTAGCCCTATGGCTTCTTTGGTGCTGACTGACAGTTCACAGCTGACAGCTGACAGTCAACAGTTAGGTATATACCTAAATTTCGACTGTCATAAGTGACAGCTGCTAAACACATGTTTTTTACAGATCATATGGTTCGGAGTAGGGATACATAATTTGGTCTGGTTGCTTTTCAAAGCTGTCAGCTGTCACTCAGCACCAAAGAAGCTATGGGGCTACTGTAGTTGATTTATTCTCCTTGTAAATATCACTTTGTACATTCTAAAAAATACTAAATATGCCATTTTTAATTTCCTCATTTTTATCATATTATTTGTAAATATATTAAACTTTTTTGAGCTCTCATATAAACTATTCTAATAATGATCAATTTTGAACTCAAGTTTATATTTGGTCATTTAAATGATTTTAGCATAAATAGAGACTGTTTCATAAACACCCAAATTCATCATACTTATCTCTATGCTTCATAAACATAATGATTTTTTTTTCAAAAATGATTGAAATAGTACAGTATTTTAAAAATTAGCTGAGCTATTATCACAATATAATCATATTAAATTAAAAATGTTATCTAAAATTCACATTCTAATTCAATTTAGCTCATTTAGTTAGAGTATAATCTAAAATAATACTCCATAGTTTAAACAGCATAAAAACTAGCTCTTTGATATATAATATTTATATTTCTTATCAATCCCAATTCACCTGTGTGTAAGTAGTTTGAAACAAATATTGGTCCTTTATCTTGAGTCGAAATGTAAAATTTTCTAGTCATACTTGCTATTCATTTAATTTATGCATGAAAAAATGTTAGTAAATTTGTAAATTTATACATGTGCTCTTTTATCAGACATTAATAAACAAGTATCAATAAAGTTAATAAATTATGTTTTAATTCCCTCACTCTATACTATTTAATGTTTCAATTAATAAACATAATTTAACTGATCAATGTTAACTTACTCAGCCATTCGGCTTGCAAAGTCACCAGTTTGGTTTAGATCATACCACCCGATATCTTGGTAGAGAGCAGATTTGAGAAATAAACTTCTTATGCGATAAATCTGAAACCATTCAATAGCCATAGTTACTGGTTAGATTGTTTAGAGCTTCGAAAAAATATTTAAGTAAGTCTAAATTAAGTTAAAATTTAAAGTTCATGTTTTAATTAAGAGTGACTGTAGACCTTTTTACCATAGTGATGAATTACTTGAGGAAAGATTTAGTTGTAATTTGCATATCAAACTTTGATCTTGTTGATCATTGATAAAATACACTTTTTGATTTAAACTTATGTTAAATACTTTTTACAAACTTGTAATAATACACAGATAATACTTTTTGGATTAAAAACAAAACAAAACCCGTTATTTTAGTATGGTATTGAAATACAATTAAAATTAAGAAAACAGCAGGGTTTGATGTAGCAATTTTAAGTCTAACCCAAGAAACAGGAATTCTAACTGGATGTAATGACAGTGATTCTACCACTTAATGAGTCTCTACCCTCTTTAGAAGTAGGTGCTGATGCTTACTTAACTCTCAATGAAATATGGACATCAAAATTTTAAAAAAAATCTAAATTATCTACTCACCTGTTTTTGAACAACATAGTTAAATATTGCAATAGAAATATATCCAAAAATGAATGTTGCTGCCCCAATGGCTGCGTTTCCAATGGCAAAAGTTTTTATGGCACTTAAAAAAATTGCATTTATGTCAGTAATATTTTCTGTCGAGTTGAATGCTTCTAAATAAACAGATTGTGATTGCCTCATGGAGCTAACTATTTCGGAGCCAAAGTCAATCATGGCACCAGTCAGGTCACCAAACAAGAGCATGTTTGCAGGTGTGGCCAAACCCATGCCCATGCCAGCAAGTGTGCCGATAAACAGCAATATTCTCTCATTAGTGTTTGAGAAGCGAAACTGTAAAACAAACAATAAATAGAGATTTATCAACAGCCCAAAAACATAATCAAACTTAACTTTTGCGCTTACAAACACTTAATCACACTTGAGTCAACATTTGTAGTGAACTCTGAATCTTTTCTTGCCATATAAGGGGATAACACTTTCAACTAAAGTCTCTTGAAAGTGGATGTTCATCACATAGAGCGCAATACCTCAACAACAGTCATGGTTGATTAACTGAATATATAGAATAATAATAATAATATTTAGGACCACGTCTTACTAACTGTTCGGGTTTCACGCCAAAGTACTAATTACGCTAATGGGTTAGGAATTGAGAAGGTTGAATATAGAGGAAGGGAACTGGCATTTGCATAGAGAAATAGTGGAAAACCATTTAGGGAAAACCACCCCAGTTCACCCGAGCGAGATTCGAACCTCGATCTCCCCGTCCTCGGCAATCTAGCTCAATAAATAATATAGATTGATCGACATATAAAAAGGAATAGTAGTTGAAGGATAAAAGAAGATGGAGGCATTTTTTTAAACTGACCCAACCACAGGCTGGAAACAGTTGATAATATGTTGTTGTGGTTGATGATGATGATTATGATTATGATTATGATTTATATATAATTTTATTGTTTCATGTTATAAAATGTAAATTAACATTTATTAAATTAAGAACTCAAGATGATAAATTTAAATGTTGGTTGAATCTATTTACTTACTTGTTGATACAGTTTTTCTTTATTTTTAAATATTTTGAAGGTTTATCTAACAATTATTTATTTTATTAGCATTTTAATCTACTATAATTTCATGCACTCATCAATAAAATTGTCAGAAAGAAATAATACCACATATTATTATTTATTTGATTAAGATTTGTGAATTTGGTGATTCTATTAAACTAAAATATATACTTAATAGTAAAACTTGATACTAAGTTAGTTAATTTTTAAAGAGCCATAACTCTAAACAAGAGACATTATTTACCTAGACCAATCACCATACAGCCAACAAGAATACATATTTTTATTTAACCCACATTACTTTAACCCTTAACTGATATAACAATTTATATATTATTACAAACAAGCTCAACTAAGTAGAAAGTAGTAAACTTTGTTTTGTTAAGTACCTATGTAGAGTAGTGGTTGTACACAGAGTAATATAAACCCTAAATCGTGTGCCATAGAGATAAACAAATTAAATAAAAATGTATTTGTTTAATGATTTAAAACACTCTTTTCTTCCAGTGAGCCACAATGGCTGGGAAAACACTCAAGGATGAAAAGATTAAATAAAATAGAGCATGATTTTGTAATTTAATTCATTTATCCAAATTGTCTTATGGTTTGACCGATACATTCCTTAAACTAATGTCACTTTGCCATATACAGTAGATAGTTGTCCTGTCCATTGAATGGGCGATGGCTAGGCATGTGCAGATTACCTAGGCCACTCATCATAGGAGTAACTGACAGCTATCAGAACATGTAAAAACGTTTTAAAGAAAAGCACTTGGTCGAAAACAAATTGTTTGTTGCGAAAGTTTTTACTGGCAGAAGTGACAACAAATCAACACATGGTCTTGTATATCAAATGGTTTGGTAAATGGTTACATGAGAGTAGATCTGGTACCTTTTACTAGCTGTCACTTAACTACACTCCTACCGTAGATGGGGTATAATATGTTAGTGAATCTAGGTTCTAAACCATTACGTTATCCGACTCTAACCCTTATCCTTTTAATACAAACTTATGAAGTGTAGGAGGAAAGATAGAAGTGGATGTTAAAATAATTGAAAAATATTTTTGAATAATGGTGGCAAATCCTTGGACGTGCTAACTCCTCATGTGATAAAGACAAGGTAAAACGTAAAGATATGTTTAAAGATTTTTAAAAGAAGAATCACCTGAAGAAATACTATTTTTGTAGAAATAAGAAAAATATTACAAAAACAATGTCAACAAAAAGAGTATTTCTCACTTTTAGTGAGCATGCAAATAACAAATGTTTTCATTGACCCAGGTTTGTTGTATTATATGACAAATTACATCACCCTCTTATCAGATATATGTTCAAGAAGAAAATTAAAGTATCAACTGCAAAAAGTTTTTTTAAAAAAATCCGTCTATGGAGCAAAATCTGTTGTAAGCCAAAACTATTTTAAATGAAGTAATGGGTGTACTAAAGCTAGGTAAAAATTTAATTTTGGTGAACACCTATAGTGAAAATTAGGGTGAATTTCTTTTCATCAAAATAAAGATTAAAGGGAAAGTTCTGGAAGTTGATAAACAAAGCATTTCCCTCTATCAAATGTATCTTAATCAGTCAGAACCCTTACAGGCTCTAGCAGCAAGTGAAAAGGATGATCCATTTGAATTGTATCCTAACCTAGGCGATTTTTAAACCTAAAAAGCTTGTGTCACTACCATATGGATGTAATATTGATGCCATAGACATCGATGAACTAAATACTCTTCGCAAAATTTATTTGGAGGCAAGACAGACCATGTTCATCTTTAAAAGTGAATGGCAGAGAGCCACAAGACCCCAACAAATTGTCTACATCTGTCTATGTGGCCTGATTGAACCTAAAATTTGTGAATTTGTGAAAGGGAGGCATAATTTCTTAAGTTCCTTGACGACTATACCCACTTATGTATGGTTTACCTGTTAAAAAGTAAGAGTGAGGTGTTGTGTTTCAGAGGTTGAAGCATTAATGACCCTGAAAGTGTCCAAAAAATATGTGATAACAAGGGGGAATACAAAACTAATGGCTTGCAAGCATGATGTAAGCATAGATGCTTTGTATTAGACTATACCATCAGCTATAGCCCACAGCTCAGCGGGAGAAGTGAAGACTCAACCGAAGCTCTCTGGAGAAATAAAAATATTTAATTGTGGATTCTGGAGTAGGTAAAAAACTTTGGGGAGAAGCCATTTAGACCTTTGCTTATTTATTGAACAGAAGCCCAAGCGATACTATCAACTCTTTACCAGCAAAAAGAAATAATAGAAAAAATATCAAATTCATCAATCTTGCAGCTTTTTTTATGCTTAGCCTATGCAAAAAAAACTTGGATCTCTTAAAAAACTGGATAGCGGTTCTGAAAAGTATGGCGGCCCAACCAACCCTACTATTACTCCCTCCTGTACTATATTCCTCTCTTATCTCTTTGAGGTATCCCCATATTTTTCCTTTCTCCCCCATTTATGAATTTAGTCAGAGAAGATGCACCTATCAGTCCAGATAGCACCACCTCAGAATCCCGGAGATAGTACATGCTTTAATTCTGTGTTGCTGAATACCGCGGGAATTCTCTTCCTCTAGCACCATCAGCACTCGCAAACCTCTCTTCCAGACCATATGCATATTTACACCTACACATTAACATTCTACGCATGAAGGCTTTCATATTCATCTTTGAGTAGAATGCTCGTGTTACTTCCGGACAGTGTTGGCTTAGATATTCCAAGACTTCCTTGTAAAGCCCAATAGTCCAAGGGTGTATCACTATATTTTCAGAATTTATATACCTCTCAACATTCTCCATGCTCAGTTCTATCTCCCCTCCCCCAATAAATGAATCCAACCCAAAACTGCGCCAACTAGTTTAAATTCAGGATATTTATTTGGCTATAAGAATTAAGAGAAAAAAAATTTAGCCATGTAACCTCAGAGCAATATAATGTTAATAAGTGATGTGGGGGGAAAATTGTAAGATCTGAGGATTTTTACAGTAATTTTTTGGAAAAAATTGAACAAATAATTTGTATTTAGGGCAAAAAATTAGTGTTTTTTTATATCACTTAATAAAATACTGTGAAAAAATGCTATAATACGTAAGTGATTTTACATAAACACAATAAATATGTTTTCACTAAGTACCGTAAACTTCATTAAGTTCCTATTCAATCGCTCAATCACGGTGTGGGGCCCCTGAAGGCGGTCGCCTAGTTCGCCTTATGGTAGAGCCGCCTCTGTAGTCAACTGTTTCATAGTAAGTTTAAAATAATCTTAAATAAATTAGAGAATTCAATTTTTGCTGGTTGGTACCATTGTTTTTAGTAGTTTATTGCTGTGTGAGTATGACTCAAGTTTTGATGTTAGTAATAAAACTTTCTTTAAATTACTCTGTTCACCTACATGTTATGTGCCCTGCGTGAATGATCGGAGGCTGTGAAAGACATTGTGAGTCGGTTTTTAAATGCAAACCTCATGTTTTGGTTAAAATACAGGCTAGGTATCAATGTGATATTTTCTCATCTCTTTTATCTTTCATTATTTTGATTCATATCATAGATAATCATTCGGTGACTTAACTTACTGGAAAAGATAACTGGGAGATTTGGGAATTCCAGTTAACGATAGCTTTAAGGTAAAACAAGGTTTTTGACCGCGTCACTGGGATTGAGTTCAAACCTGAAGAGGAAGGTGCTGATTTAACTAGTGGAATGATACAAATACTAATGAACAAGAAATTATTGTTGGTAGAATATCTGATGAACATCTATTAAATTTACTTAGTTGTACTACAGCAAAGGCAATGTGGGACAAAATTTGTGTCCATTTATGAGAGAAAAGAGGTCATTCTTCATTTATTGCAAAAAATAATAAAAATATATGATTGTGCTTATGAAGGGGAAGATATTGCAGCTTTTGCTTCTAAGATGGATTAAATTATGTCCAAACTGACTTTATTGGGTGAGAGAGAGTATTCCAGATACCATGATTATCACCAAAATTTTAATGTCTCTTTCTGAACAAACCATCATTTTATACCAGTGTGAGAATAGTTTCTTGAAGAAAAAAATAAATATTAAAAATGAGCTGATTGCCTGTTTGTTGATTAAAGAGGAGCGTATCAAGTATCATGATAAGGGTAAGGGTAAATGCCTTGGTTGACAAGCTACATTTTGAAAAAGAAAGCCTAACTAATGTGAAACTTGTTTCAGGATTGGCCACCTAATTAAAGATTGTTTTAAGAACCAAGCATTCCACTATTGTGAAGAAAAAAAAAATACAAAAATAATATTGGTTTAGGAAAGAAAGAGAAAGTCTTGATTATGATACTAGGACCAACACACTTATTATCTCTGCATTTTTAGGTATTACCAAGTCTGAAAAGACTGATTGGTTCTTGGATAGCAGAGCTGGTGAGAAAATGTGCTCCATGCAGGAACTTTATGAAAATTTCATCAAGCTATCATTTGAAAAACTAATTAAAATTGCAGTTGACTCAACCATTAAAGCCACAGAAATAGGTACTATTTGTTTTAATGCCTTTGATGGACATTATTGATTACCTAGTGTAATGCATGATGTATTATATGTTCCTGGATTAGAAGTTAATATTTTTTCTGTGAGCTCAACCCTTGATAGTGGTCATAATATGATTGATGATGAACGGTTCTGCAAGTTTGTTGACAGAATAGGAAAATGTGTACAACAGCTAATAGACAAGGAAAACTGTTGAAAATTAATTTTAAATTCTATTATATGCTGTATGTGAATTTTGCAGCATCAAAAAGGAAAAGTCTGGTTGATTGGCATGAAAAACTAGTCCACCAAGATTTTCGTCGTGTGAAAGAATTCCTAAAATCACACAAAGTGGATTACTTGCCAGTGGAAAACCCCTTTTGCGAACCATTTGTATATGGTAAACTACACCGCCTACTATTTCCAGCAAGTACATCCAAAACCACAAAAGTTGGGGAATTGGTTCATATCAACCTTTGGGGATCATTTGAAGAACAATCTAAAGGAAGGTTAGGTATATGATGCTGACCTTAGATGACTTTTCCTGCTACCAGACCATATTTTTCTTAAAGGAAAAATTGAAGACTTATTTAAAGCCTGCCAAGATCATTTTGGGAGGTGAGGTACAAACTATCAGGACTGATAACAGGCTGGAATTTGTGAACTAAGAAATGAAGCTGCTACTGGAAGATTACAGAGTAAGGCATCAACGCAGACAGTCCCCAGCAGAACGGAAAGGCACACTACTGTCTATTGCATACTACAGTATTTTTGAAAGCTGTGTAAACACGTTAGCTGCAAAAAAAAAATATGGAAAAAAATATTGGGCTAAAGCCATTAATGCAATTATTTTTTGTTTTCATTCACACCGCCAAGAGTTCAGTAAAAGGTAAAACACCCTATGAAATTTGTTTCAACAAAGAGCTTAATGTGACTTTATTTAAAGTTTTTGGTTGTAAAGTTTGTGTACAGATTCCAGAAGAAAAAAGAAGGAATTTGGACTGTAAAAGTCAAATAGGTATTTTTGGTTGGTTATTATGATAACACCAAAGGTTATAAAGTTTATTGCCCACAAAACTACAAATTTGCTCTTGAATGTGATGTGATATTCTGTAACAAAGATAGAACAAGTAGTAATTCAGGGGGAAGAGCTCCCACAATATTATTTGAAAGCTTTGACAGTTGAAGCTTTATGATAAAGGTTGAATTGAAGATGAAGGTGAAAATGAAAAAGAACTAAGAGAGACCAACAATCAAGAACATTTTCAAGAAACTGGGAATGGATGAAAAGGGATTTAACAATAAACAATTGTTCAAGAAGTAGAAAAGAAGAGGGAAGTTGGAGTGGAAGTGAAGAAGAGTCTCAAAAACAGGTTGAATATGAAACAACTGATGAAGGAGAAAGTAGGTACTTTCTCTCAGAAACCGAACTCAACTGAAACAACCTGCTAAACTTGAAGACTAAACACGTTTTCTAGCTAATCTTGAATAGACGCAAACCTTTGAAGAAGCCATGAAGCATTATTAACTGAAACAGCAGAAACTGACGACCGATTGAGAATTACAAGCTCTGAGAGAAAATAACCTCTGGGTGGAAGTGAATCGTCCTGAAAATTCAAAGGTCATGACTGTGATGGGTCTTTACTAGAAATCATGGTGAGACTGAAAAACCAGAAATATTCAAATCACGATTGGTGGCAAAGGGCTACCAGCAAACAGACCAATTGGATATCTCAGAGATATATGCAGCATTAGCCAAACTGACAACACCTAAAGAGTTTTGGTTGCAATAGCTAATAATCTTGGGCTGCCTATCCACCACATGGATGTGAGGAGTGCATTCCTTTATGGTGAATAAAGGAAGAGGTGTTTATGCAATTAGCCAAGTGAATTGAACCTAAGACCACCAAAGTTTGGAAACTAAATAAATCTATACATAGACTGAAAAAAAAAATCCCCTATTGGAATTAAAAACTCAATTTAATGATGAGAAAGTATGTGTTTAAAAGATCTCAATATGATTATTATTTTACATAAATAAAGGAAAAGAAAGACTTTATCTTCTCGTTTTTGTCGACACTCTTTGATAGTTGGCTCAACCTCTGAAGAAATTGCATTCTTGAAGAGAGTCTTATGTAGTAATTTAAAGATGAAAGGTATGGAGACAGTTCAGGAGTATCTTGGTTTACACATATCTCAAAATTTGGAATCACAGTAATTCTTGAAATTTATCAGGAATAATATTTTATAATGGTCTTGAAAACTTTTGGTATGGAGGAATGCAAACCAGTATGTACACCTCTAG
This sequence comes from Timema genevievae, assembly GCA_902155825.1. Lineage (NCBI taxonomy): Eukaryota > Metazoa > Arthropoda > Insecta > Phasmatodea > Timematidae > Timema > Timema genevievae. The sequence continues at coordinate 72,056 of CABFWO010003662.1, forward strand.
ACCCTGCAGTTAAAATTGACATCTTGAAGCAAGACATTCCCAAGAGTCAAGAGTTGGAAAGAAGATGCCTTAAATTAATCGGGTGTCTGATGTACGGTATGTTAGGGTCAAGACCAGACTTGTGAGCATCATTGGAATATATCGGTTGTTAGCTAGGCTGTGCAAGCAAATAATTATCGCAAGCGTTAAAACGAGTGCTACACTAAATTAAAGGAACTATCGACTTGAAACTTATCTATGACCAAAATTAAACCAATATGAAAATAGAAGGCTTTGTAGATGCATACGGGGAAGGAGACTTGGAAAACCACAAGTCTACTATGGGTTACGCCTTCAACGTTTTCGGGTCTTGTGTTTCTGGATGCTTGAAGAAACATGCAATAGGGCCATTATCTTCCACAGAGTTTGAGTATGTGCCTTAAGTTTAGCAGAAAGTGAAGCTTGTTGGATTCAAAGTCTTCTTGCATATATGCTAAACAAAAATTATGTTTTAAAATCTATAAGGAAAACCAATTCGCAATCTGGGTAGCCAAGAATCCTGAACACCACAAGAGGCTTAGACATGTCAATATACGGTACAATTTTGTTCAGGACAAGGTTGTTGAAGGAGGGATTGAGGTCTACTACATTTGTACAGAAGAATAACTGGCATATTCACGAAGTTGAATAAACCAAAGTTTGAAATGTGCCATCGTCCGCTGCCCTATGCTGTCATAAATGTACATTTAGGGTAAGTGTTGGTAAATTCTATTTTTGCTGGTTAGTACCATTGTTTTTAGTAATTTATTGGTGCATGATCTGAGAAACAGTGTGGGTTCCTTGCTTCTTGCTGTTAAGTATAACTCAAATTATTTTGTTAGTAATAAAGTTTTTTTTTAATAACATTTTTAAAAATATTTAGAAATTTGAAAGAAAAGAATATTAAAAAGATTTTACTTTGTAGCATAGCGATAATACACATCTTAATATAACAAAAATTATTTAACACTATTTATATGTTTCTTATCGTGCAAAAATTAATGTTTGTTAATTAAACAGTTGATACACCTGATTATTTGTTTCACTTAAATAAAATATTCTAAACATTTTAAAATTCAACAGATTTAACTTCATTCAATATTGTACTGAAACTTTACACCTGTATAAGTCTGGCCTTTTTTTAAATATGAAAAACCAGTGTGGTTTTTTTTACTCTTTGGTGCTGTAGTAATCCTCCTAAAAGTACTGTCAATTAAAATATGAATTGATTCAATAGGTTTACTTTTTTCCCCTATGGAATAATTTTTTGCTGGTAAGACTTTTTTAAGGCAATAAATGACATAACAAACCATAACATTATTTTTAATCAATATGGGATTATGAATCTAAATATTTTTTTATCTTTAAAATTTTCTCACCAATTTGTAGAAAGGTACATCTGTAAGTTTATTAGCTGTGTCACTTGATTTAGTTTCATCTTTTTTTGATCCAGGTGTAAAAGTTCTGAAACAAAATACATTACCTTGATTAATGTATGTTCTTCTTTAAATGCAGTGTTTATAAACACTAAACATAAAGTTTTACAAGCAAAACAATATTAAAAATAAACACTTACGGTTGTAAAGGGTCGTTATTCTTTTTTATGTCAATTTTCATTGCTGAAATTCTGTTGTCTTTGTCAGATATACTATTCTCTTCCATGTTATAGGTTTTTCTTTGTACCATTTTAAATTTTTTGCTCTAGTAACAAGCAGTAGGGTTAAACACTGGAAACATAAAATGTTAAGTTATTGACAAACTATAGATAGACAAGGTAATACAAACAATATCACCAAAGCAATGGATAAAGTGTTATCAAAGCTATCATCTTAGAAACACAATTTTTGATCAATAAATAGAATTGAAAATTCTGTCCTGAAAGTTTAATATAATTTAACGTGTTTGTTGTGAGTCTTGTTAATTGGTACTAAAGTTATATTACTCTTAAAAACTTCAATTTGCAACTCTGTTATTTGATGTAATCTCTCATTTTATCATATCTACATCTAAGCCATTTTTAATAATCCACATACAATTTCTTTGGAAACAAGAGATTATGGTTTTCTACGTGTTTGTTTTATTGCATTGTAGATACATTCCAAGGTGAATAATAACACCTAGGACCATTGTATAACATACTGTACTACAAACGCGTATAAATCAGGCTATATGTTGATGAGAACATAAATAGCAAACCATATTTTTTTTTTCAGAATCTATTAATGAGGGGAAAGGAGAAGGGGAAGGAGATTAAGAGAGGGGAAGTAACATAATAAAATCACCTTAATATATTTCAATAGGCATTTCTCTAGGAACCAAATAGTTGCAACAAATGTATTTTATTTGCAAACAGAGCATTTGGGAGGTTTATTGGTTTGTAGTCCAACATATTCACCAAGCCCTGCATGCTAACTGGTTATACTGGGTTCCTGAGAAAGAAAAAAAAAATTCTAACTGAAATATAACACTTCCTGCCTATCATTTTTTCTTATTAACTCGTATCTCAGAGGGCTGTGCAGACCCAAACTAAATGTTAGAGGGTGTAGTTTGTATGGGTGACAGGTATAAGTGAACAGTAAGCTCAGCGTTGACTCAAAAACTAATTAGTTTGAATAACTTTTTGATGAGAAGAAACTTTAATATAAATATTATTACTTTCTCTTATAAAATGTACTCTTCCAAAATGCTTACATGCTAGTCATATGTCTAGATGTGTGTATGTGTATATAATGGTACATAGTTATTTTATATAATTCTATAGAATATTAAATTGAATTGCAGGAAAGAGGGGAGGGCCTTCTCAGATATATATATATATATCAGGAATTACCCTTATATATAAGACAGTTCAACCTACCCCTGCCAAACTGCTATTTTATGGAAAAAGGTTCTATGACAACAGTTTTATGAAGTTTTATAAACATGGTACAGAGTAAATTACCCCTTAAATTTGATGTGGTACATGTCTAATAATGTACTTTCATCTGTAATTTCACTATAATTATTTAATTTTTACTCTTAACTATTACATATCGAAAATTAATCTAATACTTTCTTTAAATATTGACAGTTTTTTCGTGTTTGAAGTTTTATGTATCAGAGAATTATCATGTGATTCAGTAGAGCCGTCCTCAAGATGTTACAACCCATACTACGCAATGATACATTTCATCAGTACAATTATATTGTTATCTCTTATTCACCTTGACATAGTATGTGATTAAAATTATCTTTCTGACATCACAATATTGTGATTAAAGTCTTTTATAATCTTAATGACATTTGCTTTTTTTTTTATGGTCTACAGACTAAAGAGATTTGTCTTACTAACACCAGGTTTAACAATCCGACATGTGCAAATAAAAGAAAAAAATGTGTATTCATAAAATTATAAAATTTGGAATATGAAAAATACCCTTCAAATGCAGTTTTTTTTTTTTTTTTT
>CABFWO010003663.1:0-26286 GCA_902155825.1 Timema genevievae
TTTTATGAATAAATAATCATTTCGGTCAAAAACATATTTTATAAATAATAGTAAAAAATATATTTTGGAAAACTAATTTCAAAAGATGGGTATATTTTTGGAATGACCCATTTACATTGGAAATGTCACTTTACTAATGTGAGCTACGTGACTATCATTAGTTCCGTCACCTAATTGACGTTAGCGAGGTGATGACATAGTTTTCGTCACCAAGCAACATTAGCGAAGTGATATCACCATTTTCGTTACCAAGCTATGGTAACGACAAAGTGATGTTTTTGGCAGAATTTGAGTTTGATAACAATAATAAAAGTAAAAAGCAGCAAACAAACATTGAGATTAGTTCCTGCCTCCATTTACATTCAACTGAACTGGTATTGGCTTAGATATTTCAAAACCGTCAAAGGATATTAACGTTAGCGAAGTGATTTGCAATTAACATACTTTATACTCTTTACCTGAATTTTCGCACGTTGACTGAATAACATTAAATAAAGTTTTTAACTAATGAAATAACAAGAACTAGTCAGTACAGGACAACAACAAACTACGACTAATGGGGAACAGTGGAGCGTTCTGGAAGGTTTTAGCGCCAAATTCAAAATACTGTGTTTGCACAGTTTGTACTTGGGGAAAAACAAGCAATGATTAAAATGATGAAATTCATGAATACTTTATTGAAATGGATTCTTCAAACGAAGATAACAGTATTACGGGAATATTTTACTGTGGTTAAATATTTTTTACTATTTTTCTTTATTTTTGTATAGAACTTCAAACTTCGGTGGGGACAGTTAGCGAGGTTATGAAAGGAACTTTTAGTAATTATTTGTTCTAATTTGTTTCTAATATTACCATATTCAAATGTTTCTATCAGGTTTTATACACTTTATACCTACTACTAAAAAAAATGTTGCTTGTTTTAAAAATAACAAAATATTGATATAGGCAGGAGACATAAATTGCCCCTCAATTTGAGAATGACCCTTACCCAACTTACAAATCTTCCACTTGATTTAAACAAGTCTATATTAAAGTTTGAAAATATTGATCAAATAAACAATTTAATGTCTAGGACTATAAGATGTAAAAATTAGTAGGTAGGTGATGCAAAGATCATGGATCAACATAAGAAGATGTCATGGAATGCAACAATTACACATGTTTGTTAATATTTAGGCTACAATTCTAGTGATTTTAAGAGTTTTATTTTAAGTGTATAATTATTCAAAATTAAAATTATCAAACTTTATAAATCTTGGTAGGCCTATTATTCATTTTGATGTATTATTGTCTGTGTAGTAATAATAACAAAAATATAGGGCTTAGGTATATTATATCTATAAAAGTATTGATATTAAAAAAGTGCCTTAAATCTGAGATAGTTTATGGCCTTTTACCATAAACATTGATAACATAGTCAAATTTCACAAAAGTACACAATAAATTTACTGTTTCTATTTAGTAAAGTATGGTAAGCAATTACCAATCAACCTAACTTTCTTAAATGAGCGGTCCAGGTTTAAATCCCAAACGGGTACATTGTGGGTGTTTTTTCCTAAACAGGTACCCCCTCAACATTTTAACAAAAGGGACTAATCCTATCTTAACTAAATCTTCCTTTTCCCGACCTTATTATTAAGGTTTAAACGTAGGTAGCCGAGACCGATAGTTTTTTATTATTATTTAGCACCGCGTGTTACTACTAAACCGATAATAATATGTAGTGGGAAAAACAAGGACACCGCACATTATTAGGGCTGATCCAAACCTTGGATGACTCAAAAGAAAACTATTAAAACCAAATATTGCTATTTGGATGGTATTTGAGTAGTACTACGCTTATAAATATCTCCTATTTTTGGCTATTTTTCCTTGTTATGAGAGAATATTTCTATATTTTATTTACTTTATTGCACACACGAGTATATAAATTTATACATTTCGAAAACTTTGAATAAATAATACATTCAAACAAAACTTGAGCAACAATTCACTCAAATCACCTTTGGAATGAAAAATATATTGACGATAATGAATAATGTTTCCGTGATACTGTTCGCAATACTACATTATCCTGTCCGTGCATACTAAAACAGCAATGACATAATCAGATGATGTGTACTATTCACAATTAATTGGCCTAACTTATTTTTTTAAATACATTTTATACCAGTACAGTAGTTTATTTCATTTATACTAACTAAAAATGTGAGTTATTAATACACGAAAGGTTAGGTTAAGCTAGGTTAGGAAACTATCATAATAATGAGTAGGCCTATAAACTATATTGTCTCATTATTTCCATGGCATCAATATAATTATGTAGGCCTAATTATCCTGCCCTTTTAGGGTGGTTATTTTGTTTAATTTAGTTGAAATATACTACCATTACAGTCTACAGATGGTTTGTGCGATTTTATAAAGCCGATCAATTTGATTTTCTTAAGTTATGCAACGTGTTTCCTTTAAGTGGGTGAATCTTTTTCTTATATGCATTTAATTTTAAAGGGTTTTTTCCAATATTTTATTCGTTGTGTTTTTGTGTTTGCAAAATATATGGCAAATATTAACATTTTGTTAGTTTAGAAAAAAAAAGCCGAAAATGAGACGTATTACTGGTACTCCCCTATAATATGATAGGTACTAATCTCCGTAATACAAATATGGCAGGCTCTTGTTAAGTTTTATGAACGACAAATATAAACTTACATTAAATTTAAAATATTTACATCCCCAAACAAATCCAATGTTTGAGGTTTCAAAAGTTCCTTTATTTTTGAACAATCTTTATATTCTGTTCTTCTCAATGATGTAATGAACTGTATATTTTCCATACTAGCACAATTTTAATAGTATGACAGAAATTTAAATTAAATTGTTTATTTTTTATGCAAAAACTTATAAGAATAAAATATAAATAAAGAAATAATATCAATAGTTAATAGCATGATTTATTTTTCAAATGATAAAACAAAGTACAATCATATCACGCAAACGTTACTAAACAAACATAATCAGTGTTGCCAACGACCATATAAGTGCTGTAGCTAGATTAGTACCAGAACTCGCTAGATTGTCGCTAAACGAAAAAATAAAAGTCGTCAGATTGGTCGCCAAACCAAAAATGTGTAGTCCTAGTGGGTAGGTATTAATTATGGTCAGACATATAGACTACAATCCGACGCATCAATATTTACAACGTAATTATTTGCTATCCTACAGGCATTGAAATATATCTTAACTTTACGTCCTCAGTAGTGGTATTATGCAACTCCCGTAGCGCTTTGGAGTCTATAAGCAACTCGTCAGGTCCTTCATCACACCCAGTAAATCAAATACTCAAAGAGTACGCCTCTCTATTAGCTAGGGGCTACGAATTGGGGTATCTTAAATGGAATTCGGATCCATCCCGTCCCTCTCCGTGGATCCTCCTCTTCCGGAAAGTAGATATCAAGCCACTCTGCTAAATTTGTCAAATTATGAATAATGACAATGCAAAAAGATATTGTTACATCAAATTTCTCACCTCCTTCACTAAACTATCAACCAAATGGTGAAACATGTCATAGTAATCCCTTGAAACTCTAGTCTTCCATGTTTTCAGCTTTAGTTTCAACCCTTCTTTCTTGTTGGCCATTGTGAAACAAGAGGACATTCTTCCTTACATGGATGTGTTAAGTTTATTTAAAATGGTAAAGATATCTGTCATATAATTCAGTCTAGCTATTCAATCATTGTTTTGAAAGAGTTCCAACCAAGCAGAGTTTTTTTCTTTTAGAAACTCAGCAAGCTCATTCATCAGCTCAAATACTCTCGACAGGACCTTCCTTACCACTTGACAGCTGTTTATACACAGCCCCATATCTTGGCATAGTGCCGTAAGCAATCTCGAGTTTAAAGTGTTTGTTTTACGTGGCTTACATTATTTTATTATCACTTTACTGAGTAGGTTCTTCAGTTTTGTCGACATTTTCTTTGTAGCGAGACTTTCTCTGTAAATAAAACAGTGTGTAGATTTGCGTCAAGGTGCCAACACCTTAATTTAGGCACTCACTCCGGAATGCATCCCTGTCATTGCTGCAGCACCATCAGTACATACGCCTACACAAAACTTAAAATCCAATCCACATTTATCGACAATGTAGTCGCTTAAAACCCTGAAACTTGCAGAGCTAGTTGTGATTGTTGGCAGTGAAGTGTAAAAAAATTCTTCCTTCAAATTACCTTCATACTCCCAACGAACATACACCCCGAAAATTGCCATATTAGCCACATCAGTGGATTCATCAAGCTACAAAGAAAAGTTATTTGCAAATTTAACCTATTCTATAAGCTGTTCTTCCATATCATCAGCAAGATCATGAATTATTTGATCTATAGTATAATTTGAGAGTGGAACCTTCGCAACTTTCTTCACCACTGTCTCACCTAATATTTCAAAGCAACTTCATTAATACAACCCTTCACAAGGTTTTCGCATACGGTGTATGGTTTTGTTTGCCTTTGCAACCCAAAGGGTGATTTTACTAAAAGTTTGCAAAGCATTTCTATTTGTGTGTGAGGCATTAAATAAATTCTTCTGTCGGGTTTTTAAATAAACACACTTTCTTTGAAAAAACTTTCTGATTTGAAGTGACGTCTTTGTGTTTGGTATTTAAATGGCGTTTCAGCTTTGAGGGCCTCATTGTATCGTCAGACAAAACGTCTCCACAAATAACACATTTACGTTTTGGTGTATCATATTCACTCTCATCCATGGCAATAAAACCAAATTGAATATAAGAGGGCTCATATTTGCAAGTAAGGTAAGAGCGACTTATTTTGGACGATGATGTAGTTATTTTTTCTTCGGTTTTCACTAGTTCCATCAGCTCATCACCTGAGTCGGAAGAATCAGAAACAATTCGATGCTCTGTATTTAGATGTTTCCTCTTATATAAACTTGTCCATTGGGCCTTTCTTGTTCATATGTAAATAAGGCATAATGCTAATTACACCTAGTCTAAGCACTTTAAAATTTCATAATTAAATTATTTTTAGTTTATAGGTTGTAACATATATAAAGGAAATGCAATATCTAAGTAAAATTAGTTGAAAAATAATTTACACCTTGTGTGTTTATATACATTAAAAATGTTTAATTATCGCAATATTGAATTGTATTTGGCAGTTAAACAGCGCTCTTGAGTCAAAGATGACTGTGGAATCAATTATAGCTCACGACTTTGTTCTCTAAATTGTAGCCGATGATTTCTACACGTTTTCACAGAATCTACCTTAAAACTATGAGTGACGTATAACCCAAAGCACGGAACGATCCCTGGCTAGCACAATGGTAGAGCATTGTAATGCTAATTCAAAGGTTCCGGATTAGATCATCGTGTCCAGGTATCATTTTTCAACTAATTTAACTAAGAATACTGCTTCTTCTAGATCGAGGGAATGAAGAAGTATTATTAAGACATTTGTTAGCTTTGAGTGCTGCCATAATTAATTTGTTTACTTCCCAAGTAAAAAAGGGCTATTTTCAATGGGTTGATACAAAAATTAATCACTTTGCATCCTTATAACCTTCCTGCACATGATTATACAAAGTAGGATACATCTTGATCATCTCATCTAATTTATCATCTGCTACATTCTGTTCTCCGTTTTGTTACTGTACAGCAAAAATTAAGCAACGAATGTCAACCAAACAAGCACACGACGTGCACAACTAAGAGCAGATGTTGAGCAACTACATCTTTAAGTTTAACAATATTATATCGATTATTCCCCACAAATAAAATAAATAAATGAAAAGCCGCCTTTGACTCAAACAGCCGCCAAGCAAGAAAGCGGCCTTTGTCTCAAACCGCCATGTTTTGTGTAAGTCTACGATTAGTTCTCAATGGTGCATTAAAATGATACGTCTACATATCCAACACAGCTGTCTAAATAAAATGCTTGGTTAAATTGGGATAAATAACATTTTAAAATATATGAAAACATTTCTAGTGTTTCTAGTATTTAGTTCAAATATTATGTGTATGTACTTACGGTGCAAGTAGAGATGCAAATCACGGTGTGGATCACAAGTGAATATCATAAAAACCAATGAATTGTCCATATGAGCAGGCACCTGAACGGACGGACCCTGGCTGACTGAATGGTCTGGCCTGATCGCGTGCACCACGAACACCAACATAACAAAATGAACCGAACATGCGATAGCGCAATGATTGAGAGGAGGGAAGCGATTAACCAACGAAACTATAATTTTCTAGGCACATAAAGTTTCATAATTTTATTGAATGATTGTTATTCAAACAGACCGTGTTGTATTTTTAAACTGTTTGAAACTTGACAAAGAGCTTTTAAATGGATTTAACTTGTAATAAAAAAATTGTCTGGGTTACTGGCCACGGACTGGCTCCCACCGGTCCGCGGACCACCATTTGAGTATTACTGGTATAGAGCATAGTTCATACACATAGTTACGTATGAAAGGTAGCTTGGACTTTGGATAAAAAAGAAACAAGGAAAGTGGATTCTATAGGAATGAAGTTTTTGAGGATCATGCTATAGCTGTCACTAAAAGAGTTAGGATTAGGAATGGAAACATTTCACGGTCAAGAGTTAAGGTACATGAAATAGTTGCGGAAGCAAGGATGGGATGGTATGGACCCGTAATGAGGTTGGAAGGGGAGGGGATTGGAAGAAGATTATTGAATATAAAGTATGTAGGGAAGAGACCGCAAGGGAAACCAAGAAAGAGATGGGAAGAATGGAAAGTAGAAAGTGTGAAAGTGAGAGGAGGAGAATGAAAGAGATTGCAGAAGGCGGAATAGTGGTGGAAGGACATTTTACTGAACGGTCCCGGCTACAGTCTGGAAATAGTTCATGCTGTTAATGAAGATGATGATGGGAAATACATTAATGAGTGAGTAAATGAATGAGTGGGTTTTGACATATATGATACACCTATATATATGTGTTTTAGTATGGATTTGAGAGTGCTTTAATACACTTCTGTATTTATCAGTGCCTATCTTTATCCAAGTATATATTATATATATTTTTAAAAAACAACTAAAAGCTTAAATTTATCAACCAAGCTTGCATAATATAGCTATCTATTTCTTACAATATCTACTAAAAGCGCCACTACTTAAATAATAATAATTATAGAGACTTCCCTCTAAAAGGGCTGTCTTTGTGTTTTGAATCACTTCATTATCAGTTTGAATGTTAGAAAATCTCATTAAAAACTTACAGCCTAATAGCATGCCGAACGTATATGAAGACATGAACATAAGAATTAGTGTAGAGTTTAACGACTCTAATAAAGATAAATTTCCGATATGTGACGAAAATATTTCAAGTATTAACTTGTATAATTTATTTGAAAAACAAATTTCAAAAGGTAAGCAATACTATTTCTTTCAAATTAAGGCACAGTGACATAAATCTTAATCTGAATGTTTGATTGGATTGCTATAAATAAATTTAAAATCATTATTTGAACTTTTAAAACAAGTAAAATAGATAGAAAACATAACCTAGGCTCACTCTTCTGCCTTTATGCAAATACCCCCAAACATATCTTTGGGGGTAGAGATCACATTCTGTCAATTTTAAAAAAAAGATATCTAGTTCTTACACAAACACTTCCACAGCGTTCATAATCATAATAAACATGTCAATACTAATGTATTGGCTACTGGGCCTAGTCTACACAATATTTGCCTAACTAGCGAGACAAATAAAATACAAACCTGTTTGGTGGCCACATGGTCTAACGCGCTACTCTTCTATTAGACTAGACTGCCGATGATGGGGAGATCAACGTTCAAATCTCGGTCAGGTCGTTTTTCCTAAAGGTGTTCCACTATCCCTTCATGCTAAAGTGGGTATTCTTCCTATGAATAAAATCTTCCTAAGCATTAAAACCATTATCATAACTAGTACATAAGTGTTTAGGCCCAACTAGAATGTGTATTAAGATGTGCTGCTAAAAAAATACCATCTATGTAAATTACGCTGTTTAACACTTCCTGAACAACACAACTCTCATTAGGCTATACAGCTGTGACAACTTTACAGAAAACCAGTGTGTAAATCTAAATATGGTTTAGGCCTATATATGTAGGCTAGCTTAAGGTACAGTACACAAAATATTAATATGTTTTACCTAGTGTAAAAAAATTGTGTATCAATTATAAATAAATAAAAAATAAAACATAGCTTGCCTAACTCACTTTAGTCACGATATACCTGTTCGCCATGCGTCTCACTCCCTAACACATGGCACACCTCAAACTATACATTCCAATAAATAATGGTTTTTATATATACACAATTAGTGTCAACAATAACCACATTTCACATTTTTTCGAAACAATCCTAACTCTTGTGAATTAGAAACAATTATATTTTTATCTTTTTAGGAAATGTTGAACATCTACAAATGAAACTATACGATTTAACCTCACCCAAGAATCCATCTGAACTAAACCGATTAAAACTTAGACATCTGTTTGAAGATGTCACAAATATAAAAGTCCATATTAATGTTTAAAATATATATGATAAAAACATATCTTGCAAACCTTTCATGAATCAACATTTTTAATAAGATTTATCAAATAGGGGAGGGTGGAGAACTTTGGGACACTTCAAAGATATTTTACTATATAAACAGAACTTTAATACATTTTATTAAACACTTTAACACTTCTGTGAAACATACAATTTTTAAAATTAAGGTATTGAATACATATTATTGCTATATTATATTAAATTAAATGTTTTTTATACCAATGTACCCCACATTGGGGCACAATGGTACAGCAATAGGGCACATTGGTAGGAGTATGAAAACAGTAAGTATCTTGGGAAATTGTTATTAATTAACTATATTTTAGTTATCAAAGAGCTTATTAATAGTTTATCTAGGCTCAGTAATGGTTAAGCCTTCTTATAACATGTAGTTCCATATTTATATGCTTGAAAATAATTAATAACTAATAAAGGTTGGTATGACATAAAAGAAACAACTCTGGATGTTCCTCCTCCTAGTGAAGGTTGGAGTAAGATCATTTCCACATCTGAAATATTATTAGTGGAAATGTTGGCTAAATCATTGAAAGAAAATTTGAAATTGACTTTTTTTCTTAAAAATTTCATAACATATTCAGACTTATTTATCTTTTCTTCAATTTGTCCTTTGTAGTATTTAACACTTTTTTTTTAAAGAAAATCTCACTAGGATGAAATCATATTTTAATCCTACATTTGATTTTTCTGTTTCTTCATTGATATTTGGCACAAATCCGAAACATCTTTCATTGTTATCATCATTGGACATATCCATAGCCGAGTCAGTAAGGTCTCATTCTAAAGCGCTGTCAGAAAACCTCCCATCTAGGTCACACTCAGAATCTTCACTTTCAGGTTTTCTAACTTTTGCAGGTTGTGATGTAACTACTGTATTGCATTTGGTAGACCTTCAGGCGAGGGAGCAGGTTGGTCTGTTACGAAAGCACATTCAAATTCTTCTTTTGAAAAACAGAACAATTTTGAACGATGAAAAGATGTTTCGAAGGCTGAAAGCTAAAGTTAAGCTGAAGTGGCCAGTTCAGATATTTTATAGATGGTTATTGTTCTTCCAGGATGTACTAACATCCAACTATTAACTCTTTAGTTCAGATATTTCATAGATGGTTATTGTTCTTCCAGGATGTGCTAACATCCAACTATTAACTCTTTAGTTCAGATATTTACATAGATGGTTATTGTTCTTCAAGGATGTGCTAACATCCAACTATTAACTCTTTAGTTCAGATATTTCATAGATGGTTATTGTTCTTCCAGGATGTGCTAACATCCAACTATTAACTCTTTAGTTCAGATATTTCATAGATGGTGATTGTTCTTCCAGGATGTGCTAACATACAACTATTAACTCTTTTGCTGCATATTTAATTTTTCTTCTTACCTTCAGAAATGCTCATTATAAGTAAAAAATTCAAAATCTGAAAATTTGCATGATGATCATGATTATGATCAAATAATGTGATTTTCAACTGGTAATGCATTTTAAATATAAAATTTAGCACTACGTTGTCTATAAATCGCATAATAATATATATTTTATGTCGATAACATTTTATATGTCACATATTATTTATGTCACATTTTACCCAAATGCAATGTTATTCGGCTATCAGAACCATTATTTATTTTACTAGCAGCCCACAATATTGTCAAACCAATGGCTAAATGAGGATTTGACACGCCTATTATTGGCCTAATGTAATAAAAAGAAAACTTTTGAAAATTAGGTTACATCAACACAACTTGAACAATTTTATGCTACAATTGCTGCTTTCCTCAGTGTAGTCTATAAGATCATATATCTGTGCTAGGCATGGGTTCAAAATAGGAATCAGGTAAAGAACAAATATAAAATATTAATTAGAAGAAATAAAATAAATTTTAAGACTCACTGAACTATTTAATTTTTCAATTGCCATACTAACCAAATATTATATTTATTACACTTCACATGGCATGAATTCATCATAAATTAAATGTTACTAACACAGTAGAATAACAGGGTAAATATCACAAATACTACACTAATAGACTAATAAATCCCCCAACAATGTTTTCTGCCACATAAATATTGCATGTGTGCTACAAGTAGTTAATGAGGAAATAAACAAGTATTGTTATGATTTAGCAGCTGGTAATTGACAGTTCTCAAAACTAACACCAGATGTCAGAGGTGCAAGGGCATGCTAGTATGAAAAATTCAGCATTCTAACACTCTTGTGGCTATTTCCGACTGTCACAGCAAAGTTAGATAAAGTTTACACGCCGTGGGGTAAAGTCAATTTTCACAGTCAATGGCTATAATGCTGAGATCAGATATATATGACTAACACAGCAAAAGGGTTAAATACTGTCTTCAAATGTGATTTGAATGGGCCATAAAGAGCCACATCTAAGGGCTGCAACCGATGTTTGCAGTGAGGCGGAAATGTGACAAAGTGAATTTCATTTGCTGTGCAGTAAAGAATTACTTCTAGGGAAGCATGAGACTCATGGTTGTTTAAAAGAATGAGAATAAAGTCTTCTTTTGTAGCTGAATGTTTTGACATGTTTAATAACATCAACAAATAGGTTCACATTCATCCATCCCGAAGGTGAACATAGGCATAAACTTCCAGGGGGTGCACCATTCAAAATGGAAGATTTATACTGTTTCCTAGGAAACATAGATATTGAAGGGACTGTATTACCAGTCGCTCCAACAACGGCACAAAAGGTGACTAGTTCTCCTCTTTCTGCCGAGACTGCTTGTCCGACTTGTTTAGTTCCTGTTCTTGCCACTACTTTGGGAGCTTGCAGCACTGTAGTAATGCCAGTCTCATCAAGGTTGTAGATACAGTCTGAAGATACTTTGTATTTTTCTAAAGCTTCCTCAAAATTATCAAAGAAAGCATTGACGTTTGCCTCATTAAAACCTGTTGCCCTTGACAAGCTAGTATTTTCAGGCTTTCTTAGTCTGAGGTTAGGAAATCGCTTCATGAATCCCAAAATCCAGTCCTTCCATGCTTCTTCATTTTCAGACCATGAAAGTGGAATTTTAATCTCTTCTGTTTGTCCTAACCTTTTGGTAGACATGTGGGCAAATTTTCTCACTTGCTAATATGTTAATCCATATTGTATTTTTGAACTTGTTATTAAATAATTTAGGAGCATTTGTTCTTGTTTATTGATAACAACTTGTTTTGAGCTAAATGACAGTTATTTTAGCCTAGAAAATGTTTGAGTAGGTCCTGATATCTCATCATTTGGATCATTCAAAGATGTTTGTTATTTTTTGGACGATTAAGTAAGGTCATTACTTTTAACCCATTAATTCTTGTTGCCTCTCGTACAGAGAGCTTTCCAGTCAGTCCTCTATTAATAATTGCACTTAAGGCACTTGCAACTGCCTTCTAATCAATATTTGTTCTGTCAGTTTTTTTCCTTGAAATTCCTCATTTCTGGACCTATGTGTGAAATTAAATAAATTAATAGAATTTCCTGGCTGCTTTATTGCCAAAATTATATCAAGGCCTAGTTCAACAAACAATAAAGGCCTATTTTGTAGGCAAAATTTATATTTGGAATTTTAAAAATTTAAAATATTTAATTATTTGTAGTTTTAACTGCTTATTCAAGAATTAGGTCCATAGGGTATTTAAATAGGCCAAAATACCAAATCCAACATTTTAACAGTATTTAAGGAGGCGGCAAGCATTAAAGTTTAAGGTGGGGCACAATGGTACAACTGTACCAAACTACCCCTCTAGAAGACATTTTATGTTGGTGAATAAAATGTACTTTTTGGTTGTAGTAACACTGTTGATAAATAATGAATTAGAAACTCAGAAAATCCAAATTTATTTTTGATAAATAGGTACATTTTAAATATAGCCTTTTTAGGATAAATAATTTTACAAAACAAATTATAAATACTTACATTTGAAGCTACAAAATGAGCTTTATTTTTTAGTAACTGCTAGACATTGATTATATCCACTAAACTTAAACAGGAATTGTAAAACAGTGTTACCAACATCTAAAAAAAAAGCACTAATATAAGTTTTTGTTTGGAAAATAATCAACATGTACCAATGTGCGCCACTCTCCCCTAAACAATGTTAACTTCTACAGCCAATCATGACATCATACCTAGGCTACACCACGGAGGATCACGGGTCAACATTATAATGTAAATAATATAAGTTAACACTAAGGATATGTAGGCTAGGACTTCAGTAACTTATGTTTACATTTGTCTTTTGATTTTAGTTAGTTCTGTTTTATTTATTACCATCCTATATTGAGAATGAGAGGTTTCTTTCCGACTGAAAAGTACAAACCATCCATACAAAATCATAGCCTACATTAGGGCCTGTCCCCTACATAAGTACATAATACATTTATAATAGTCCACCGGTATAAGTTTATGGAGTTGGAAAATTAAGTTAAAGAATGAAGAATTGTTTGGCATCTATTTTGGTGGTTGCATGGTCTAAGGCAGACTTTTTTTAAACTGTGGAGTAACTGAATGTGGGGGTCACGAAAACATTTGGCAACAGTGAAAGGTTTCTGAACGCACAACAACCAAAAATTAATCCAAAATCAAACATGTAATGCGTCTGAGTTGTTTCTGGCAGCGCTCGCCCGTGTTGCATCACTCGACTTCACTACAGCCTTAGTTCTGAACATACGACAACTTGTAACATGTTTATAAGATAAGATTGAAAGTTTTATTATTAAAGCTAACATAGAGGTGTGAATGGTTCATTAGAAATGTTTACAGCTACAGATGATTTTATAGTTGAAAATAACCCCAAGGATTTAATTGTAAGAATTTTAACTGATCATCTGAAGTGCCTGGAGACACAATTTCATAGATACTTCTCTTCAAATTATGTTTCTAAAAAAAACTTAGCTGGGTCCATAAACCCTTCGCAATTGAAATAAAAAACATCAGTCATCTGCCATTGTAGGTTCAAGAAAAATTTGCCAAGATATCAAGAAGCACAGGGTTAAAACTTGAGTTTCATAAAAAATAATTAGGCCTAAATGAATTTTGGCTTGGGATTAAGACAGAATTTACAACCATTTCTGAAATGGCCCCAAACACACTTCTGTAATTTTGTCCCATGTATTTATGCACAGCAACATATGGTTATAAAATCAAAACATCGAACGACTCTGAAAAGTGTTGAAGATGCTCTATGTCATGCAGGGGCAAATGTTCAGCTGAGATTTAGTTTTCTATGTAAAAATAAATAAGCATATCCATCTCATTAATATGCAAATTTGCTTTCGTCTTTATTAAATGGTGAAATAATATGTAACAAATAATTGTTTTAAAATAATTTTCATACAGGTACATATTTTATATAGGTCTACCTATATACCTGGGGTCACATAAACATTTCTTGGGCAAAAGGGGTTGCAAGTTGAAAAGGTTTAAGAAGCCCCGGTCTACAGCATCACTCTTGCAATAGACCAGGCTGCCGATGACCGAAAGATTGGGTTTCTATCCCAGTCGGGTGTATTGAGGGAGGTTTTTCCTAAATGGTACAGCCTAGGTCCCACTAGAACTGCTCCAATGGCATTCTTCCATCACCAAAACCCATGAAAACACATCCCCTAGGAGAACATAAATTGGAATTTTGTAGACATTCTCGGGGGAACATTTGGACTAAGGAGAGCATATCTTACTTCCTTTGAGAAAACTCCCCAGCAACCTTCATCATTGAGCTACAGCCAACACTCCAAACTGACCTTAAACCACCAAATAACAGACATAAGTAGGTAGTGTATTGATTTGCCATGTTGGTTAAAAGACAGTTTGAGTTTAGAATTTGTATTGGGTGCTATTCTTATATAGGTCTGGATGTCTACTTCCATGATCAGGGTCTAGTCTATCTTTATTACAACACTCACATCAAATTTAGCCTTTGAATGATGCCAATAGTTCATTCTTTTCATTTGCTTGAGTAACCGATCAATTCTCCTTTCATTTATAAATAACAGCAACTTTTTTTAGAACATTTCTTTGTGTAACTTTTATTTATATTCAAGAGCTACATAACTACAGTAGCCCCATGGCTTCTTTGGTGCTGACTGACAGTTCACAGCTGACTTCTGACAGTCAAAATTTAGGTAGATACCTAAATTTTGACTGTCAGAAGTGACAACTGCTAAATACATGTTTTTTGCAGATCATATGGTTCGGCGTAGGGATACATAATTTGGTCTGGTAGCCTTTCAAAGCCGTCAGCTGTGAGCTGTCAGTCAGCACCACAGAAGCTAAAACTGAGGTATAGGAACTTTTCTCCAATGCTAATCAACTGTGTTTCCACTTAAGCTTAAAGGACCATTAAGTGGCGCATAATTGGGTTGTACAACATACATTCTTGAAATAACGCGTCATGTAATCAGTGATACATTCATAATACATTCTTAGTAATTGTAATTGAGAGAGAGAGAGGTTATGTTATTCTTGAAATAATTGTTGGGTTCATGACTGACGAAAAGGAAAGATATACTCAATACTTTATTAGAAATGGATTTATTCCCTACCTGAAGCGATAAAAAAGAGAAACAACTTATTGTTCCACTTTCCAACATTTTTAAGATCAAATAACATTCGGGTGTTTTGTTCTCTCAGACCTGTTACACTTAGTGATATTTCACTGCTCAGTAACGTTGGAAGTCAACCAACATCTATCATTGATGCTTATTGGTGATATAACATTAACTTGTCACAATGTCATCATTCATTGATACATCACTCTTGATGTGGGACTACATGCGCAAAGGAGGACAAGTACATTCATTGATACATCACTCTTGATGTGGGAACTACATGCGCAAAGGAGGACAAGTACATGCAATGAAAATGTAGGATGTTATAAGATAAACATTTAAAATGTAGGTCGACTTGTACAAATTCGCTTCATGTGTTTCATTGAAAACTATATTACACATTTTGTTGTATGTTAAAGCATATTTTTCTAATTAACTTATTTAAAAAAAAATTCCTTATTGGTTTACATTATAATAATATAGCTCTGAATAAGTCAAATGCTTAAAATTATAGATATCTAACCGACAAAAAACCCTTCACTGAATCTTCACTCAAACAATTGCTCTCATTTGTCCATTGTGGAGAAATTAAGAAAAATAAATGGTACTGTGCATCACACATACTTTCTATTTAATCTTTGAATAGAGACATTCATTAAAAACTTTGCAAAATGAAATAATATACATTGTTACAGGAATATTAAGAAAAGAGGAGCATCTCTGTCCGCCAAAGAACATAATCAATTTAATATCTCTAAACCTTATATATGTTTGTTTATATAGCTCAGAAGTTATTGGTTTTATAAAAATACATTTCAAATTAAAATGTTTTTATTTTAAATATTACTAAAACTTTACAATGGTAGGTTATCTTATCTCAAATAGTTTCGAAGTTATTATCAAAATTGGAAATTTCTGCTTATCTAAGGGTACTCAGTCATTTTCATGGGAAAAACAAGAATTGCCATTTTGCTTGCTAAACAATGCTCATTTAAAAATTTTAACAAAAATCATTAGAGTGGATTTTGAGAAAATCGATTTTATCTCTTTTTGCCATCAGTAAACTACTCTTAATTTTAGGGTTAGATATTTAATTCCAAAAACTCCATAAGAGAACTTTTAATTTTTAAAATTCCATTGGAGAACTTTTAATTTTTAAACCTTATGAAAACTCTATTTACCAAATTTTAGCCCAACCAGTAAAATAGTTTTGGCTCTATTTTGAGTCAGATAGACAGACAGACAGCATCGCAAAAACCACTTTTCCAGTTTCAAGGGGCAATAATACATGGACATTTATTAAAATATTGAGCTTGATTTGTTTGGCTATCACAATAATTCTTTCTTCGAGGTTTGAAAGAAAGTAAAAACCTCTCAGCATTTTAATTGTGTTCTGCCAATGTAAAATAAAAAAAATCTGGCACTTTCAGTAGTTCTGAATGACATTCATAATGCTTTCCACTCTCAAAATACTTTACCCACTGTGTGAACAAATAACACAAAAAAATTACATATTTATTTATTTGGTCAAAATGAGGAAATTTTGTAATTTTTGAAAATTCCCCTGAGACACCGGGGGAGTTGAGATGTAGGAGATGTCCGGTCGGGGCTTTAAATAACCCAGAAATGTGAATATTAACTTATTCACCCACACTTCAATATGAAATGGAAATCATCTTTCTGGTTTGCTCATTTATCTCTACAAATAAAACATACATTCTTGTCAGATTCCATGTAAAAGAATAATAATTTGACACAGTAGAAGCATAAGAAATATTGGCCATTCAAGGTCCTGAATACATTTTTGTCTGTAGCTAGTTGAGTTGGTCACTATTTATGTTATTTATTTGAGGTAGATATTTAACGTGCACTTTCTGAACCAACTGATTATATCAGTACACAACTTATAAACTAACTTATATCTAGAACAGACATAACATCCAGCCCCAGATGTTAATTCATCACTGTGAAAGGGGAGACCTACATTTCACCAACTATAAACGTTTTGGCCATGCTGAGAATTGAATCTGAGACCCTTCTCTCAGTAGGCAGACACACTAGCAACTGGAATAAGTTGTCTGACTCACTTTTTATATTATTATTTAGCACCGCGTCTTACTACCCGTTCGGGGTATACACTTAAGTACTAATTACGCTTATGGATTAGGAATTGGGAAGGTTAAATTTAGAGGAAGTGAACCCGCATTTGCGTGGGTGGAGAGTGGAAAACCATTTAGGAAAAACCACTCCCAGTTCACCCGACCGAGATTCAAACCTCGATCTTCCCGTCCTCAACAGTCGAGCTCAACACGACTAGCGCGTTAGCCAACTACGCCACCGAGGCGGGTCACTGTTTATACATTTTGTGTGTAATAGTATTTTTTTTGTAATAAGTTAATATAGGCCTTGAAAACAATTTAACTTATTATTTTTACCTGCCACAGTTTATATTAATTTTCATACATAGGCCTACATTTTTACACTATAAACATTGGTTTATTACTTAGTTTTTAAAAACTTTCATATATTTACTTTAACATTTAATTTCTACATAATCCACTTCTCTTGCTGCATGGTCTAAGCCTCTAAGGCATCACTTTTGCTGTAGACTAGACTGCCGATGGCAGGCAAATTGAAATTCGAATCTTGGTCAGGTGTGATGAGGGTGGTTTATCCAACATGGTTTCTATTCTTCCTCCACACAAATGTAAGTGTATATCCTCAACAGGTAGTAAGACACGATGCTTAGCTATTGGAAAATAATGTATTTTATTTAAATAAATCTAACTAAAATATTCTTTTGAGATATTTATTTGTATTGATGTGTGTGATAGCTTAATTTAAAGAAAATACAAATTGTAATTCTTTGTTTTGTTGCTGTTAGGTGCAGATCTCAACAAATCGACACCATGCAAGTGGCAAAGAACTTCAACAGAAAAGGAATTTGAAATTGATGAATATTGTGTGGACTTCCCACCTAACAGTCCTATTTTTAAAACACCAAACATTCAAGGGCGCAAATATAAAAGTAATAGTAAAACTGAAAGAAATGCTCACATTTTGACCACTTATACACCAGTTAAGTGCAATGAACCTCAACATACAGGTTAGTAGCAAATTAAATTCTAAAATTGTTTGTATGAGGATAGCTATTATGAATTTATTCTGGGGGAAAATTGTTTTATTTATTTACAATTTGTTCAATTTATTAATTAGTATGAACCGATTTAATTTGTTTGAAGAGTTTGACCACTATTATTCAATAACTATTTATTTGTAAGTATCAAATGTATTTACATTTATTATCTGCAAGTATCAAATGTATTTACATTTATTAAAATTATTATTTGGTTAAAATGTATTTCCTTCTGCAAACTTAATTCAAATAGTCTGAATATCCCCAACTTCAACTTTCAAACTTCAAATACCATATTCTCTGGCTCAAAGTATAATATCGTATTTAACCACATAATCGCCACACCTCGTTTTTTTGGTTCAAAAATTGGTTTGTAAAATGTCATCACATAATTATCGCATGCTATAGTCCTGTTTATCACATCAGTTTAAAGGTAAACAGAGGCAAGCTACTTCCTCCTTCCTTTCCACACCCCCACTAAATATCTATAACTGTTGTCTTTCCGTGCGCTGCGAGCATAGAATTACCAACGCATGAGTGTTGTCAGTAGAAAAGTAGGATCCAGTTGTAAAGTACTTGTTACCATTACTTTGTTTTTCTATAGTTATTATTAAATTTAATTTCTATACTGTTAGCATAATTTTTCTATTTCCTAGTCATTGACAAAATAACAGTGTAATGCGATCAGAAAAAGTTAGTCATTCCATTAAACCACTTCCATGTGGACCAGGCACAAAACATAAGAAGGACTATTATCTTGCGCCATATTTATATTTCCTTCTGTCTGTTATGAAGAGTTGTCAGGTGTCAGGAAATGTGCCACCATCACGATCTGCCTGCTCTAGACTGCAGCCAAACCCATGAAGACACTGAACAAGCACCAGTTACGAGCACGAGTACTGGTAGTTTGATTGATACACAATCCCAATATGTTAGTGGAAGCAAGATAAGATTACCAAATAACACTGACAAGCAAAGGTTACCCGAGAAATACCTATTTGAAGAGTCAAGTTTATAATACTTGGCTGAAAACTAAATTAAAGCAACACAATCCACTGACAAGAAGGCCGACATGAACTTCTTACATAATCTCTTTCCAGAAATAAGAAAACCCGATGCACAGAAAAATAACGTATTGAAAGTTTGTCGCAGTCTTGGTAGTCAGTGAACTCGCATTGGGATGGTCAGTATGATGGTCCTGGCTCCCAAAGGGCGCCTACCTTGAGAGGGTGAAAGCAGCCTAAAGGGTGCTTACCTTAAGATGATGAGAGCAGCCTGAAGGGCGCTTACCTTGAATTGGTAAGAGCAGCCTAAAGAGAACTTACTTTTAAGTTGGGAAGAGCAGCCTTGAGGACGCTTACTTTGAGTTTGTGAGATCAACTTGAAGAGCACTTACCTTAAAATGGTGAGAGCAGCCTGAAGAGCACTTACCTTGAGATGGTAAGAGCAGCCTGAAGGGCGCTTATCTTAAAATGGGGAGAGCAGCCTGCATGGCGCTTATTTGTATGTGGTGTAAACATATTAATTAAAATAAAGATACTTTTTGGTAGAATGAAGTTTATTATGTTTCATGACACTAAAGAGATGTAAATAATATCTAGTGTCTAGTGTTGGAAGGGGTGGATTTATGCATAGGCCTAGTAGTAGTCACGTGCCTACGATGGCAAATTTTAGGGGCAGCGGATTTTATATAGCAAAATATAACTACACTACCTGCCTGGTAGAATAATTTTATGTCTTCAATATATGTGTGATTTTTGTGATGTGCCATTTTCTTTTGTGCTTTGAAGCTAATGGCGAAGTTGACATATATGGTGGGAGGAGTAGAAGTGATGACTGAGCCATACTTTCTCATGTCACCCCCTTCTTTTTCCTCAAAAGAGAAATAATAAGCAAAGAATAGCAAGATAATATTTTATTAAAACATAATGAACAAAACAATACAATTACAAAGTGATTGAAAGGTGTGGAGTGTACAGTGTTTATTCGGCAAGATGCCAGGGATCTAATTAAGTAGCAACAAGCGTGAACGGAGATAGCAACTTCAAGTAATCAAGAATCAACTAGCCAAAGCTATTATATTTGTTTTAGTACGGATTTAGTCGCATCTAGATATCATATTCTGAAAATTGAAAAATGACACCTGGACACGGGAATCGAACCCGGGACCTTTGGCTTAGTACGCCAATGCTCTAACCACTGAGCTATCCAGGAAACGTCCCATGCCCAGGGCCATTCTTCACTCATATTTTAAGGCAGAGTCTATGATGGAAGTGAGTAAATGGTCGGCTACAAATGATATGTGATCCCTTACAATTATAATAATTGTACAAATGGCAGCAATAAGCCAACTACCGAGTCGAAGGTGACTGCATTATCTGATGGCTCGTGATCTTAATAAATCACACATTTGTAGCCGACGATTTCCTCACGTTCATCATAGAGTCTGCCTTAAAATATTAGTGAAGAATGACCTTTGGCACAGGACAATTCATGGATAGCTCAGTGGTTAGAGCATTGGCATACTAACCCAGAGGTCTCGGGCTCGATTCCCGTCTCCAGGTGTCATTTTTCAATTTTCAGAATATGAACTCCAAGTAATGGCAAAACCAGAAAAACCCTAAAGGCAAAGTCTCTAATATAATTCCAACAAATTCAACTAACATTATAATGGTCATTCCCGGAATGGGTACCATCGCTAACAATAATAAAATTGATCTGGCTAACACGTGGCTCTTTAACAAATGGTACGCTACTAGTTTAGTGACCTGAATGCCAAGTAAATAAGTTAAAGAATAAACATACTACGATAATGTTTAAAAATGACCTCTCATTGAACGAGGACTATCTCTAACATTATTTCAAATAGCATAGCCTTTACGTGGCTCATGAACAAATGGCATACTATTAGTTTATTAACTGAATGAAAATTATATAATTTACTATTGGTCATAATAAACAACGCCATTTTCTAGCAATCAGCACAGCCAGAACCTTTGTCAAACCGTCTTTAAGAAAAACAACCACCAAGCAGTGAAACAGAAAATTACTTTAAGTTCAAGAGACATATCTCGAAACAGTATAAGTTATGAATGAAAAATGGCCTCATACTAGCCACAATTATTAAATTTGAAGAAAGCATTCTAAGTTAAAAGTAAAAATTTTGAAGAGCTATTAATTTTGTCCAAACAGATAATTTTGAAAAGATTATTTAATTAATCCCAAAAGGGAATTAAGAATAAATGTGCAGACTACATCTGCTAGAGCGGTATCGCTTACCCTGATGGAGATGACGAAATAATGAGTGCCAATACCAACAAAACATGGCAATATATAGTACTAGAGTTTTGTCACGTGGACCCAGAGAGTAGATCAAAGGATGGGAAGGAGGGAGAGGGGGAGGAGGAAAGTACAACATGGAACCGGAAGTGAGAGGAAGATTCGGCGCTAAGGTAGAAGCTTGGAGAACAACCCCTTCCTCCTCTTTTCTTGGTCGCTGCCTCGTGGCCCACTTCAGTATGATGTTGAGGATACACTAGTTGAAGAGTTAAAAAAGCTCATCTTTTAACAAACACTATATTTGAAAAGAAACTAAATCTTCTTGATTTGTGTCACTTTATACAAAAAGAGGAACTACAGGTGATCTACCTAAATGCTGACATTGTCCTTCCATTGTTCAGTGTTCACATGCACTTTAGCTTCAAACTGCACAGCAGAATGTACTGTAGGGTGAAAACAGTAAACAAAATTAGCTGCCTACACACATGACAGAGGATCGCCCTAATTAATTGGCAATCGTCTCAATTGAAGGTCATTTTTTGGAGAAAATGTATTTGTCAGGCATCATCGACCAGTTCACTCAGCAGAAATCAAGTCGAAAGATACTATTGACTATTTTCTTGTTGTGTACATGCTAATATTTTATTTGTAGTGATGTCATGTTGTACAGTCTACTAATCCAAACTTTATATTGTTAAATTTGTGTGTTGAGATAGTGTAAGAGAATGTATTTCAATATTTAAGCCTTTGCTTAGATTCTTACTATATTTAAAAACTCACTATAGTAAATAATCACATAATGTAATCAATTTTTATCTGTTATTCATCAGATAGCATTTATGTTTATGGTAAATGTGTTTTGGGTGGTGGGGGGAGACGGGGTTTTATAAAGGGGTAAATTAAGGTAGGAAAGGTAGGAGGCAAATTATGTAGTGCCGGTGGGTAGCAGAGTGGTAAATCCACCCCTGAGTGTTGGATCTCAAATAATAGACAAATATTGTTCTTTTGGGGCTGTTTTGAGTCCCCAGGGCGGGAAAAATATATCCCTCTATACTAGTGCAATCTAGCGAGTTTGCTAGGCACCAGTCTGCTGACCTTGCTGGTCTCTGTGGCTCAGTGAGGAAAGGTGATCTGCCATGAAGGCTCGCAGGAGTAGAGGAGATGCTGAGAATGGGGGACGTAACAATCCCCCCAATCAGTAACAACTCTCTACTGTTTCGACAAAGAAACTTGAGGCATTCTGTTCAAAAGAGGGTACAAGGATTTCTTTGAAGGTCGGCTGTTGTTCACATAACTGGATCTGATCTCTATGTACCTCAATTCTAAGTTTTGGGTTTTTAAGGTTTGAAACCCCATACAAATGTGTCCCACACTTTACTTCAACGTGAAATTTTCCTGTCCACCTGGGACAGAAACCTGATTAAGTGATGCAGGCAATATTAAATAAGGGCTGTGTTGATATAATAATGTTTCTGCCTGTCTCAAGGGGTGGTTCTTGTTTCTAGAGCTGCATTTTAATTATTGAGCTTAATACTGCTGTTGCTTTACTGGAGGCTGCTGTTTTTTTAGTTAGGAGATTCTCTACTGGTTTTCGTGTGCAGGGCTCATACTCGGCCCCTAAACTAAAATAAAGTCCCTAAAAATGAGTATGAAATGTTTATGGATAATTAAAAGTAAATTTGTATGATTTTCAATATAAATTTTGAGGTAAATTGAAGAAATTCTGGCCTGATGTCTTGAAAAATTAAAAGGCCTGGATGAATTTGGGGAATCTTTGTCTGAACTTGTTGTATTGGTTTAAAAAATTTTTCATGATTTCAAAGCAAGATTGAAGACTTTAGGAATATTCAACATGATCTTCAGCTTCCCTCCAAAGTGTTTATCACACATGTTTCCTCAATTTGGTTGACACTAGGACCAGCAGCTGTTTGACTCCTTGAGCAATGGCCTTCCGTAAAAAAATATTTTCTAGAATTTGTACCACTGCAAAAGTCATCATTGATGAAAAACAAGTCCTATAAAATAATTTCTTTGTACTTAAAAAATACTCTGATGAAAGCCAAAATTCTTTTTATCATATCCAGTGCTAATATATTCTCCGAGTACTCTCTCATTTTTCAAAAATAAACTCCCATGATTCATGTATTGTACAAGCATTTTGAGGAACGTTTGAGGGAAATTAGTAATAGAGTTTGCATACCTGAGACAAATCGGGACTTTTCCTTTGATAGCAGTTCTTTAAAAGACCCTCACAACATTTATATAAGTGAGGTAGTCCAGAGTGAGCTAATTTTTTTTTTAAAGAATTGGAAGAAAGCCCTTAGGTTCAAGTCAAAAGTCCAGAAACACTTCATTGTATCTGGGAAATACTTCCAGAAGAAATTCAACATAAAAAAGAGACTATCCTCCTTGATATTATTATTTTAAGTCCGAAAACTCTTAAATCTACCAGCAGTGAAGCAAAACTTATGAAAATGGTGAGGATGATGCCTTTTGATGTCCATACAGACTGCTTGATTGATGAATGGAAGATGATATAAGCAGAAACACTCATAGGAATTGATGATGACCTTGAAACATTTTGGAAATAAGTTTTTGAAGTAAAGAATGTAATGAATGCCACAAAATACAAGGAAGTAACAAAAGTAGTTGAAGCCTGTCTTTCATTGTGACATGGTAATTCTGATGTTGAGAGAGGCTTTTCAACATCTGGAGATGTGATCACACAAGACAGCTGCTAGGAAAGAAAGAGCTTTGAATATCATAGACGCATTGAAGTTTTATGGCAATAAACCAGCTTGTGTTCCAATCACAACAGAGCTCATTGCCTATGGAAGAAAGTATCATCAGTACTGAGAGGAAACCAAGCTGGGAGAAAGGAGACTTAAAGAAGATGAGGAGGGAAAAAGATAAAGGGTAAAAGAATAAACCTTAAGAGTAGAAAGAGAAGAAAATAAGAAGTCTTTTTGATGATATGAAGACAAATTTTGCTAAGAAAAGAAGTTCAGAAAAAGAGTGCAGCTGATACACTTCTTGAGCAAACATCATCATGTATTACTTCTGTGCTGAAAAGAAAAAGTTTTGAAGAACTGCAGATAGTTCATGGGCTATTGGAGGGATATAAAGTTCTAAAAATCCAAGGAAAAAGGTCAATAAAGATACATACACAAGCAAAGACATTAGAAATAAAAGCATCTTCTTCAATAACTTCATTTTTTGAAAGGTCTGCCAAGAAAGAAAAGTAAAGCAGTAAAAATACAATATTTGTCTTTTAATAACTTTACTTTTCTTTCTTTTTAATTTTCTTCTTCTTTCTAATTTAATTAACTGTTAGCCTAAGTTAAATGTGATATGTAAATAATAGCCAATATTTAATGTGATGTGTATAATTTTAAGAAATGCATATTAAAAATAAACAACGATTAGAGGTGTAATAGTACTCAGTATATTTATGTATTTTGATCATAAAAAAAATTAGCCATATTCCATCCAGGGTCAAATCAAAAAACCTTACACTAACAAATAATAAGCTTTTGTGTGAATTTTAACCAGCCAACACAAGAGGTTGTCAAAGTAATGGGCTATTACTCATCTTGTCACTAATTAAACTAAACACTTGTCTATTTACCAACTAAATATTAAAACAAAAGATAAACAAAGTAATCACCAGAGTCCAGGTTTATAGAAATAGTACGTTGAAAACACAAATGTTGTTATTGTCCCATGTATATAGATACATTAATGCAGGATGCCGTTGTTAAGTACAACACTATCCCTAGCAATAGATTTACCAAGGAGGAGCTCCTGACTCATCTCATTTAACATGTTTAGGAAATTCTTAAAATGAAATGTCACCTTTTATGAAAAACTATTAAAATTTGTCACTGTCGTTCAAAAAATATCAAGTGTATTACAAAGTGTCATTCTAACCACTTCTACAAAAATAAATAATCTTTTCTGTTGTTCTTAATTAATTATATGTTACATATATTATTGATAAATAAATTAGTAAGCTCATAAAAAGTGGATTTAATGTCACCTTTTCTGAAAATTTGCTAAAATTTGTCGGACATTGTGTCATGGCCGTAAAAGGAAACGACCACGACACGTTGTGGTATTTTCATAATGTCAGAACGCGTTGTGGTCATTTTATTTAACAGCCATATCACAAAATTTATTTTGTAGTCTTTTTTATAATCCTAAAACGTATTGTGGCTGTTTATCTACTACCACAATGCCTTCTGATCATTTATTTTGTTCATTGAGCGTTTACGGTCTTTGAGCTTAACATATACATTAGATCGAACACCATGTAGACATCAGAGCTCACCCCATGTTACACCATGTAGACATTAGAGCTCACTCCATGTAACACCATGTAGACATTAGAGCTCACTCCATGTTACACCATGTAGACATTAGAGCTCACTCCATGTAACACCATGTAGACATTAGAGCTCACTCCATGTTACACCATGTAGACATTAGAGTTCACTACATGTAACACTGTATATACATTAGAGCTCACTCCATGTAACACTGTATATACATTAGAGTTCATTCCTTGTGACACCATGTAGACATTAGAGATCACCCTATGTAACACCATGTAGACATCAGAGCTCACTCCATGTAACACCATGTAGACATTAGAGCTCACTCCATGTTACACCATGTAGACATTAGAGCTCACTCCATGTAACACCATGTAGACATTAGAG
>CABFWO010003663.1:28134-53503 GCA_902155825.1 Timema genevievae
CATGTAACACTGTATATACATTAGAGTTCATTCCTTGTAACACCATGTAGACATTAGAGTGCACTCCATGTAACACTGTATATACATTAGAGTTCATTCCTTGTAACACCATATAGACATTAGAGTTCACTACATGTTACACCATGTAGACATTAGAGCTTACCCCATGTTACACTGTATATACATTAGAGTTCATTCCTTGTGACACCTGGCTTCACATACACACCACTCACACATGTAATATACTTGAATGTCTGTCTTGTGTTGTTGAACAGATGGTGTTGGTGCAATGACATATAGTAAATCTCCTTTCTCTACTTCACTTCTTCACTCATGGTAAGTATGTACACTTTGCAACTACTCTAAACAATCCATTAGAAATAGAAGTATAAATGTTCAAGTGGACAACAAGGATATATTGCAGATCTTCTCCAGCACAGCACAGCAGAGCTGGACACTGTCCAACCTATGTTCTAAGGTTAATTTCTCTGACTTGTATCCAACATAATCGATCAGCTTTACAATCTTTTTACATGAATAGTGCCAATCCCTCCCCCATGTATATGGGGTGTCGAAATATTTAGTGTTTGGTGTAGGCCTAAATTAAAAAAAAACACATTGAGATTGGCAGATTTCAGTTGTTCTCACAAAACATGTTCAAAAATTCCAACTTAATATAATTTGCAAAAATATATTTGAAAATATGTCTTATAAAAAAATCATACTGAAACACCCCCTTTTTATCGGTAATAAAAAAGAAGGCGTCGTTTCCAACTTCCTCGGGAATACTTTAGATTATTTACTGTCAGTCTGTGAAGCAGCAGACATATTGAATCTCAACCTGACTGAGAGAAATCATTATTTTAGAGATGACCTGGTGGTCTAGGGGTAAGGTGTCAGACTTCTGTGCTGAGGGTCCGGGGATCAATCCTCGGTCCCAGCACAGATCTATCTTATTGCCAAACCCTTCCTTCACCTCTGACAAGGCGTGTATTAATCACAACTTGTGAATGTGTGGAATGCCAGGCCTCCACCGTGGTTCGGATCCCACGTTAAACTGTAGGTCCTCCATTTCATCTCACAATCACCCTACCATTACACATTAGCGTAAGTGCTTATAGCCTGAACAGGTAGTAAGATGCGGTGCTAGTGGAAATATTATTATTATTATTAATTATTTACTATCCTAAAAATTAAGCCGAGGATCTCTCTGAATAGCTTCGAGGGGCACTCAAATTTCAAAAATGCCTAGGTGAGGAACACTTTAAATGATGGCTTATAATTTATAAAAGAATCTAATCTTTTAAAAAATCAAGGCAAAGACTATTCATAGCTTTTAGAGTGAACCATTGTTTAAAAAATTGTTTAGAGGGAGGGCCACTCCAAATAGTTTATAAAAACTATCAGATTTTAAGAAATTTGAGAGGATAATCACGGTTTAAAACATATATAAGATCAATAATGAATGGAAACTATTAAATAACTTTAAACAGAAATCTAACATTGTAAGTAATTGTGTTATTTTTTAATGATGACCCCCTCATGAAAATGATCTGGATCCACCCCTGGGCTCTACCGGTAGCTTTTGCTTGTCGAACACTCACAGACACTGAAAGGAGGTACAGTGACGACGAGAAGGAATCCCTAGCCTGCGTTTTTGGGTTTTTGAAATATTCTGGGGCGTCATCCGAAACAATTAGTGAAAGTTGGTAGGTGGGTTTAGAGGCTATCTCGGTCTAAGTTCTCTACTCATCATGTGCCAGGTAGACTTAGTTTAACTGTTGATGCCTTGTCTCGCATGCTGGGAGATCTAGAGCTTATTTGTTCCCTCACACAAGAAACATGGTCTAACAATAATTACATAAATGTTCATCTACATTGAACGAGTCAAGGATCATCTATCACTACATGATTACATTACCAATGACAAGCTAGTCTTAACAAACCAATATTAAAAGTCATTTTATTAATATTCCAAATCAAACATTCAAAATATAGAAACAAGCTATATTGTTAAACATCATTAACACTAACAGTTAGCGATACATTTTGCTTATGATCTCCATCTCAGACAGATAATTATTATTTATATTGAATACATTTATCTGCACTCTGTATGACATATAACATGATCGCCGTAAGGGCATTTAATTGTGAATCAACACTAACCTATAAGTAAAGATTCTATTAATATAAACTTAAACCTGTCATCAAGACATTATTCTAAAAGTTAATTTTGAAACACTAAACTCACAGACTAAGCCGAAAACTACATAATTTAGAGGTTACATTTGAATAATGAACAGTATAGCGCCTAGTTTCCGATAGCTGCCAAAACAACTCTGCAGTTACTTTATAATGTCCAAATCCCAGAAGAGGGAGGTTCGGGAAAAGGGGGACGGGATTACAAAGAGAGTCCGGTAATTACGGGAAGTATGATCTCTTTCTCATCTCGCAGCTTAGATAACAGCTCAACGTCCAGACTATGTTAGAACATTGGAGGCCGGGCTCGATCCTTCATGATTGTACTAGAATCTCTCAGAATGTACTCGATCATGGCAGCTCAACGTCCGGACTACGTTAGAACATTGGAGGCTGGTCTCGATCCTTCATGATTGTACTAGAATCTCTCAGAATGTACTCGATCATGGCAGCTCAACGTCCAGACTACGTTAGAACATTGGAGGCTGGTCTCGATCCTTCATGATTGTACTAGAATCTCTCAGAATGTACTCGATCATGGCAGCTCAACGTCCAGACTACGTTAGAACATTGGAGGCTGGTCTCGATCCTTCATGATTGTACTAGAATCTCTCAGAACGTACTCGATCATGGCAGCTCAACGTCCTGACTACGTTAGAACATTGGAGGCTGGGCTGTATCCTTTATGATTGTACTAGAATCTCTCAGAATGTACTCGATCATGACAGCTCAACGTCCGGACTATGTTAGAACATTGGAGGCCGGGCTCGATCCTTCATGATTGTACTAGAATCTCTCAGAACGTACTCGATCATGACAGCTCAACGTCCGGACTACGTTAGAACATTGGAGGCTGGTCTCGATCCTTCATGATTGTACTAGAATCTCTCAGAACGTACTCTATCATGGCAGCTCATGAGTGTTGACATCGTCAGGACTATTAAGTTAGTTGGCTGTGGTCTTTAGTCCGAGTTGGTTGTGTGTTGACGACGAATGTTTTTGGTGAGGGGCGAGTTTGGTAGAATGGATCAAAGGCGAATACTAGGTAAGTTCAGATCTCAATACAAGCAGGATATTTTTAGGAAAGTAGATATAGTGGAAAGTTTTCAATATGGTGAATAATATCACATTAAATTAAGAACCTTGTAACATAAAATATGCTACACTACTAACATTTTGTATCCCAAATATCTCTACAATAATTATCACCTATTTAATTTGAAATAGAATTAACCTAAAAACTTTCATTATGAAACAAATGTTCCAAAATGTTCAGATGTACACATGAAGAAGGTTAGTGGGACAAGGGAACACATTTTTAGGTAATTTTATATATAGTGGAGCTTTGGTACTTTGGGCTAATTAAGTAAAAATACTTACAACTTTATACATACACTTTTATTCAAAGCTAAAATTTCAATTAACAATGCAGAGATTGTTTTGATTTTTAATTCATCTACTTGGGTAATGGCACAATCTCACTGGGCTTTCTTTTCCTATGTTTTAAATTGAACATTGACATTGAAATGACAACAGCTGTAATTTACTTTACCTGATACATATGACAATTTATTTTTGAAATCAACCTATTTCAGTAGATCTCTTTAGTACAAATTCTCGATGAAACCTGTTGGATAATATGAATATGGTACTTAAATTGGAATGGCTGGTTATTTCTAAGCCTATTAACAATAGTCACATTTAAGTAAGTTTGAATCACGTTCATTTGTGTTTCAATCACAATTAAATATCATTACCTTACAGGTACATAATTTATTCTGTTTGTTTTGTGCTTAGTTTTGATTCTCCAATGAATTGAAACAAATATAACTGATACATTTACCTGAGTTGTTGGCCAAATAGTCTAAGGCGCCACTTTAGCAATATACTAAAATTACAGTGATGGGGAGGTCATTGTTCAAATCTCAGCCAGATGTGTTGAGTGTAGTTTTCCATGTTCTCCTACCCTCTTACATTGCAAATATGGGTACATTTCCTTTAAATCCTAAATTCCTTATCTTTACACCAATAGTATAATTATATATGTAGTTGAGGGCACCCCTCAGCCTTTCCAGGCACCTGCCTTTATAGTTACCGCTGTAGTGTAAACAGCAAGAGCCTGGGAAGGTCTGGGAGGACAGCCGGCAGCGAGAGAGTATCAAGGGGCACAGCCTGCTCTCCTGATAGGCACATCGCCACCTCTGCCACACGTTAAGTGTATTCCCACAGTCTCTTTGGCAGGGGATGGAATCCTGGCTTGAAGATCACAGCGTGGCCGACGTTATCTTCTGCTGCTTCACTGGTGACCAGCCACTCAGGGCTGTGTACAGCAGATTGATGCAATGTTGATCCTCAATGGAAAGTGCTGGATAATATGAAGCCATCATGAAAAGATGTGCCTTATGTCAGTCTCTGCCTGGAAGCAGCTCAGATGCTATGGCTAGTCTGGCTGTCTCGTCATGAGCCATAAATAATATCATACATATTATTGGCTCCAAATAAGATTATTGTTATTTGAACATGTTTCAACTTGGTTATCAAATTTAATAAATTAGAATATTGGTCACGGGCTTAACTCTAGTAATAATTTACTCGGGTAGAAATAAACACTAGTACAGATGTGTTAGGGGATGCTTTTAAATTAAATTAAATAAGTTAAAAAAATGACCATGGAACACTCCAGTGGTCACAGTAATGGCACAATCTTGGGCGTAGGGAACAGGTGGGTGGGTGGTGGTATTTGGGGTTAAACTGCCCCTCTCTCCCCTCATATTTCTGAGGATTTTAATATGAAACCCACTTTGGTGGCCGCGGGGTCTAACGTGCTACTCTTGCTTTAGACTAGACAGCTGATAATGGGGAGATCGAGGTTAAAATCTCGGTCGGGTGTACTGAGTTCTTTTACAAACTGGTTTTCCACTCTCCCGCCATGCAAATGTGTATACACTTGAACTAAATTCAACATTCCTCATTCCTAAGTTCATATGCAAAAAACCCAAATGAGTAATGAAGACACTGTAAAAAAAAAGGGGTTTGAGAGGTGGCTGTAAGCATGGAGGGAGGATCTAGTGTACTGAGGGCGTGGGCAGGTTGAGGTTAATGGATGGAGGGGTGAACAGGGTGTTGGAGGATGTCGTGTATCCGGTGTCTGTAGCTTTCTCGGTATTTTTTCCTCTCCCCTTGGAGTGAGTCCTAGTGAGTCTCGTGACAGAGTGTGAAAGGCAGCAGGTCAGGGGCGCTACATCAGAGGTCGATATCTGAGGCAGCAGGTCAGGGGCACTACCTCAGAGGTCGATATCTGAGGCAGCAGGTCAGGGGCGCTACCTCAGAGGTCGGTATCTGAGGCAGCCGGTCAGGGGCACTACCTCAGAGGTCGGTATCTGAGGCAGCCGGTCAGGGGCACTACACTCAGAGGTCGGTATCTGAGGCAGCAGGTCAGGGGCACTACCTCAGAGGTCGATATCTGAGGCAGCCGGCCAAGGGTGCTACCACTATGAGTCTCCTATCAATCCTCCTTCACATTATTTTTCTAACAATTGGTTTATTTTATATTTATGTAGACGACTACAAGATCCTAGCAAAGTACACACACTACATAAAATAAACAGTAAACACATAGGCCTACACTGATTATATCTTACATTACCTGTTGACACAGAGGAAACAATACATTACATAAACTATATCGAAAATTATATGTAAAGGTCTTCCTCCAAACACTTATTAAAATAATCTCGAATATTTTAATTAGTTTAGTACAAACTCATGGCAACTCTATCTATCGCTGGGTCTCAGAATCTCTGTGTTGGGTGGCTCACTCGGGAAGGTCACTAGCAGATGACACATAGCAAATTATCAAAAAATTTACTTTAAATTTACACAAAATTCAATAACAATATGAACAAAAACTTGAAATGAATA
This sequence comes from Timema genevievae, assembly GCA_902155825.1. Classification (NCBI taxonomy): domain Eukaryota; kingdom Metazoa; phylum Arthropoda; class Insecta; order Phasmatodea; family Timematidae; genus Timema; species Timema genevievae. The sequence goes on from CABFWO010003663.1 coordinate 34,258, forward strand.
CACACAACTAAATCAAACATGCACTTTACAAATGTAAACTAGGACATACATATGCAATGCAAAGCCCTTAGCACCTAAACTCTATATCATCTTGCTGAGTATAATATTGATCTACGCTTTAATCATCCAACGCAACACTTTCTAGCTGTAATACAATGTCTCACCCAGAGCTGTAAAGCCTTCAACGCCGGCTCCTCTATATTTCTACAGTCTAACTCTTACTCCTTCATAAATAGTTAATTTATGTTAATTAGTAATAACAAATTTACTGCATAAAAAGGCTCGGCTACATGTGACTTTATGGGAAGTTTTTTTTGATATTGTAAATTAATATTTGAATAAATTTGTCAATCCAAATTACAAATTGGTTGTAAAGAATAAAAGAAAAGGTATAAAATTAAAATAATATAGCTACCATACATTGTTTATTATAAATTTTTATTTTAAAGCCGAGTTGAAGTTGGTACAATTTTAAAGACTCCAACTTCACCCAAAATTTCTTCTGACTCAACAGCCCTGGTCTCACCAGGAATGTTTATTTTACAACCTTACAGACAGCGAGGATACAAAGTTTATTATCTTCTCATTCCAACAACTGCATGTTAATTTTTTTTTTTAATATTTACGTACTTTTAAATATCGATAGTATTTAAAATTATACTTAATCAAAATAAATGCCTCTGAATGATTCAAAAAATGACCCCAAAAAATAATGCAAACCAAGATAATATGACATAAAAATCCAAAATGACTAAAATTGAGTATAAGAACCTATACAAACCGTTTCAACAACCAGGGGATTATGAACGTAATTTATGTCACATGGACATTGTAAAAAGATGACATGTGATCAAAATGTGTGTCGATGACTATTAATACTATTTTGCTTGTTTGTTGGGAACAGTCTAAGTCCTATTCTTCATGTAGAGAACTCGAGAGATGTGATTCCCGAGAGTCTGGAACCTCTTTTCTCAAGGGAGGAAGTGTCATGGACCAGCTCTTTAGCCACACCCTTTACACAACATGTCAGCTGGACTGATCTTAACACTGAGGAGAAGAGGGTGCTTTTACCCTCTGATGGAAATAATGTGAGTATCTGTACTCTTACAACCATTTTTAACATCTTAAAAAATGTATCAAGTTGTTTGCATTCATTATCTATCTCAGTAACATTTTCTAGAAAGAATAGGGGACTAAAGTCATCATCATCATCAACTGTATCCAGCCTGTGGCCGGGTCACTTTAGTAAAATGCCTCCATCTTCCTCTATCCTTCCACCACTCTTCCTCCTTTGATTTATTCCATTCTTCTCTTCGCACTTCAACACATTCTTTTATCTGCTCCTCCCATCTCTTTTTTGGCCTCCATTTTCTTTGGCACCCTCTTTTTTTCCATCCTCATTACATGCCCATACTATCTCAGTCTTGCTTCCTCTACTATCTCATGTACTACCTGTACCCCTACTCTTTTCCAAATAACTTCATTCCTAATATTGTTTCTCCTCGTGACAGATAACATGCTCCATACAAACTTCATTCCCATGGCCTCCACTTTCCTAGTCTCTCTTATATTCAATGTCCATGTTTCTGCTGCATATGTGACAATGGGTACAAAGTATGCCCTGTACAACACTTCCTTACACTTCAAGGGCATTTATCTTCTCCATAGCAGGTCTCTTACACACCTGTAGAACAACTTTCCCCGCTGTCCTCTTACACACCTATATAACAACTTTCCCTGCTGTCCTCTCTCATTAAATCCTCTCTACTTCCATCTTTCTCCTCAATCATGCTTCAAAGATGTTCTGTACTGTACTGGCCACGACAATTCTTGAGGTTCAAACCAAGATTTTCTAGTTTTGAAAGAACTTAGTCTGCCAGATCTGCACCTGACGTTTTTTGATACCTATCAAATGCTCTTCATTTCCTCCTGAATTCTCATCAATATGCTGAAAAACTAAAGACATTTGTTCAACATGGCTTATGTCCCTGGTACAGTCAAGAATAATAAAATAATATTTTGCTTGTTGCACTGTTTTTATAATCCTTCGTTTTACTCGATTGACCATTAGCTATATTAACTCATTTTGGATTTTTTTCCAAAGTAATGAGTGTGAAGACTTATTTCTTATCATCATCATCATCATCATCATCATCATCATCATCATCATCATCATCACAAACTGTTTCCAGAATGTGGCCGGGTCTGTTTAGTAAAATGGTTCAGAGACCTAGTATGGAAAATAGAAGTGCCCCTGAAGTGTAAGGAAGTGCTGTATAGAGAATACTTCATAGCCATAGTAACGTATGCAGCGGACACTTGGACTTTGGATAAAAGAGAAACAAGGAAAGTGGAGGCCATGGGAATGAAGTTTTTGAGGAGCTGTCACCAGAAGAGATAGGATTAGGAATGAAGATGTAAGATCAAGAGTTGGGGTGCATGAGATAGTAGAGGAAGCTAGGATGAGGTGGTATGGATATGTAATGAGAATATAAAAATAGAGGATGCTAAAGAAGTTGAGGGAAATGAAGTAAGTAGGGAAAATATCGCAAGGGAGGCCAAGAAAGAGATAGGAGGAGCATATAGCAGAAAGTGTGAAAGTGAGAGGAGAAGAATGGTGGAAGGGTAAAGGAAGATGGGGGCATTTTACTAAACAGACTTTTTTCTTCTATTCGTTGCAAATGATTTTGCATCACAGGATCAAATTTGGCAAGAAGCTTGACTAAGCCTAAGAAGTTTCCATTGGGTTGTGATTCCTCCCCATTACCTCGAATTGCTAGATTGTGTGGGTTTAAATACTGGATTATAGCCAATATCCTTTCCAAAACATCTCGCCAACGTTGTCTTTAAGCCTGTAGTTGACTCTAAATATTTGAGTGAACTGTTTTATTGACTACCTGTCTTTTATCAAAATCCAGCCATTTTAAAACACTATCTATGTGTTCAGAGCTACTCTCCTATGATTGAAGTCAAGTACTAAGGTTTTTACAGTCTTTATAGCTACTTTCTGCAAAAAGTTGTCATAGACGACGAGAAAATTCTACATGCGAAACAGAACACTTTGTCACTGCTCTCAGAATAAAACAGCCAATGCCTGTCCTGTTTCTTGTTGTTACTCAAAACTCTGACATAATGAAATATGTCTATTATTCTGCTCAAAAGGATGGCTAGCAATATATTTTCTAATGAGTCCTCTACGTATTATTGCTACCCTATCCTGGTCACAAATATGAAATGACCATTGACCAAGATCATAAGTAATGTCTATATTGATAAAATTCCACTCTATTGTTTTGCTGGTAGGCACTTTAACACTGTCTCTGTCTACTGGTTCTCCACATGATGGTGGATTCTGTGAAGCTGGCAAAATATTATCTATTGAACTTGAGTTATCCATTGCATAACCTAGTTGAGTACCATACACGCCATGTACAGTTTCCCCAGTTTCATCTTTACACATTTTAGTGCCCTTGCAATCATTATCATTTTTATAATGTCAAGTCACACATTTTTCCATCGACCCATGAATCATGTTGTTAAAATCCTCCATAGCCTTTTTTTTTGTCTCTTACCGGGTTCATATTTTGTTCCAATATCTTTGTTCCTTTTTCCACTCTTAGACATAATGAATTACAAAGAAAGTTAAATAACAAGACAAAATAAATCACCAGTTATGTAAAAAGCTCAAACAAAGTGTTTGACTGACACTAGCAGAAAATGCACAAAGTAATAAAAAAGATAACCACAAATCAATAAAAAATTCCACGCAGCTACATCTGACTAGAAAGTCAGTGAGAAGACAAAATAAAGTTCGCGAAATTTATGTAAGACAAGGTGCACCACAAGGGGCGAAGCGATGTGACACTAAGTGCAAGAGGTGCTGGAGTGTCATATTTGTTGAATTATATTATTAAACCTAGTTTGCCTAATGGTAGAGTCGCCTCTGTGCATAGGTAATATTCCAGCCAACATTGTGGCCAGTACATTTGGAAAATACAAGGGGCGCTGATATGTCTTTGAGGTCGCTAACTGTTATGTAAGACTAGGGAGCTGTAAACCAGTAGAAATAACTATTAGTTATAAAAGGGAAGCTAGACTAAGACATGATGTACCTCATTTGAATTAGGTGGGGGGCGGGATTGGGGCACTAATTTCTGATATGGTCCCGTCTTTCCAGAAATATTGGGGTACAAATAATGCTAACATTGGCTTATTCAAGACCATTTATATAGTAATTTTCAACTCACAAGACATGTTAAAGCTAATAATTATAACTATATCTCGTGTGTTGTTGGTGTTCAGCACTATGTATATGTGATGAACATTCGTGGTTTGGGTAATCTATCTTGCCATATATAATAACATATATGTAGTTTTTGTCTTCTAGTTCTCAGAATAAATGTTGATCAGTGTATTAATTTGATAATTTCTGTTTTGGTTTTGACTATTATATATTATTAAAATATAATTTGGCTTCTAAACTGTCAATCTTCACAATAGTGGTCATTTTAAATACTATTATTTTTCCTATAAATTACTTTGCTATAGTTTATTTCTGTTTAAGCAACTTATGTAACTACTTTGCCCTTATCCAATAAAATATGTATTTTGTTTCTGTTTAGCCACGAGCTTTATTCTCACCGGATCTGGATAACACCACAGGCTGCCATCCCTTTGATACAGACTCTGACACATCCTGGAAGAAAACTCCTGTTCTATCCACTGCATCACATTCTACCACTAAGCTACATTCTAAAGGTCACTCAATTGATAGTAATGGCCAATTATCAAACATTAAATGTCTTACAAGGGAAGTTATTGAAGAGTGTGACTTAACTACTCAACAAGAACACTTATTAGTTAGCTCTCCAGTTTGTAATGTCAAGTGTTCTAAAATAATAGCAAAGAGAATTAGTGGAGCTGAAAATAAACATATTTTGGAGCACTGTCACTATGAAGAAGATAAATCATTAGTGGCGAGGAGACTTTTTAGTAAAGATGAAGATATAAATGTGAATAAAATAGATAATATTTCAATAGAGACTGAAAATGATGATATGATTCGACAGACTAACAAAACCACCTGTAATGTAAATAGCTCTGATATTTCAGTGAATCTCAAAGCACACAACAGAAGTAGCACGAAGGGTATCTTGGGGAATAGAGATAGCCGGAGTGCTTTGGATTCCATGGACATCGATACAACTTTGAACAAATCAAATATATCAAATAGCCACATGGCTCAGGACTTTTTCCATGACCTATCATTCAACACGTTAGATGAAATATTTCAGACAACAGAAATGCTCGCTACAACATGTAACTCAAAAGAACAGTTTGAAACCACTAACCAAAATATAAATATTATGAATCAGAACTCACATTTAGCCAAAGAGAAACTATCCCCCTTGCTCAACACAAATCAGAAAACATTTTTCAATAAAACTTCAACTCCTCTCCATCCTTTAACCAGACAAGATGACTCTCACAAAGTGAATGGTAAAACAGTAACTACACTTTTAGATAAAGCTGTAAACATTTCTCCAGAACAAAATTGGGACATGACAGTAAAAATAGGTCATAATTCGAATTCCTCATGTCTAAAAACAAAAAAGCTTTGTACAATTGAAAGAGTTCCTACAGAATTGGAGTCACCACGCAGAAGTGAAGAACAAGAACTTTTATGTATGAGAGTGAAAAGTATAAAAGCACTTTCTAACAAGCCAAGGCAATTCTTGTATGTGCCTCACACTGAGACAAACACTAATATTTTAGTAAGTGACGGGAAGCTTCGTTTGGAGGATGTCTTAAAAGAGGCTCAAATCTTGGAGGATAGTGATATTGCAGAGATGAATCAGAACATAGGCAAATCATCACCTTGGCGTAAAAAATTACAAGCAATAGAAAGTACTCAAAGTTTTTTGCCTTTCAACAGCCTTTTTAATCTTCCAAATGATGCAACTCCATTGGAAAGCAAAAGTAAAAGTGAGTTGTATGAAAAGTCCTTTATTGATGTACAAACAAGTAGAAGTTGCAATGGCTCATGCCCAAGAAGTCCTATGATTGAATTTTCCAAAAAATTATACACAAGAATTGATAATGTCTCTACAAATACCAAAGAAAATTTAAATGAAGGAGTTTTAAAAACTGGAACTAGAACAATAGTAAAACTTTCAGATAATGCTGTCACACAATCTAAAAAAATGTTGTCACAAGTATCAGCAGAGACTGAGTCCATCCCGTCATACACATCAAATTTGAGTAATTTGAATACTACACAAAATATTAACCTTTCTAAAGATGAAATCTTAAAAAATTATCACAAAAATAATTTAAATTACAAAGTAACAAGTACATTAAATAATGACATAAAGAATGATAATAGTTCCTCATTCATGGAAAATGAAATTGTGTTCAATGACAGCTGTAGCAAGGAATTGGCCAAGATTTTGGATACACAACTTGTCTCTGAAATGGAAAACCCTGACCTACTATTTCAACTAGCTGAAACGGAGGATTTCAACCAGTGGCCAATCAAGACAAATAACAATTGTGAAACCCCCTCACATGACACTTCTAAATACACAAAATATCCCAATTTATTTTTCGAAAAGCCAAATGTAGAAATGCCGTCGCATTTGTTAGAGGCAAAGTTAGAACCAGAAACATTGGAAAATAATGTAACACAAACTTTGTCAGATTCTTTTGATAGTAATAATGCAGATGTGCTTGGGGAAAACATAATAACTAATGAAGGATCATTACTTATTAATGATAATATTAATCAAAAATCTGTTCATGACCATTCCACTCATAGTAATTCAATGCCAAGAAAACAAGTTTTATCTCAAAATAATAATACTAATTCATTCTCTATTGAAAATTATCAAACCTTATTAGATTCAGATACTGTGAATTCTTTTTTCAATGAAAATACACCTGATTTTGGGAAAAATATAAGTTCAGAAAGAAGCATAGAGAAAAGGCCTTCTGATTTACAGAATAAACATGAGCCATTGGTCCAGGATACAAAATATCATATTTCCGAAGGAGAGGAAAATGTTTTGCAACAAAGGCAACTTGAATGTCATTCTAAAAATACCATATTAGAGAAAAAAATTATAGAACCAAATAAATCCATGCTTTATGTAGATCAAATTTTAAAAGAAAATTATTTTATGGAAGAGATGAGTGTAAAGAGTAACAATACAAAACAATCACCAAACAAAGTAGTTGAGCTTGGTGACATTTCACAAAACAACCCAACATCTATTTTAATTAAGAAGAACGTAATATTAAACCAATCTAATCTTCAAACAGAGCATATACATCCCAAAGATATCATGTTTATTTCTGACTCGGGGTTGACTGAATTTTCAAAATCAAATACACGTTCTATGCGGTCATCATTAAAAGCCAAACAACTCTTTCAAAAAGACATAGGTTATAATTCAAAACGTAAAGAGCAGATATTTTCACCTAATATTGATAAAGAATGTGTATCAAAACAAAAAATATCTCTTCTAAAAACTAAAACATCTAAATCATACAATGAAGCATGTACTGTTTCTAGAGCTAATAATAAATTAATAAATGATTTTAATGGTGATCCAACTAGAGATAAACTTTTATTTTCTCAAGATAAATCACTTTGTTTGAAAACTGAAATATCAGCCTCTAATAACCACAAAGAAAATGTTTCCAAAAAGTTCTTGCATAAAAAAGAAAAGATTTATTTGAATAATAAACAAAATGTTGGTGGAAATGCTAGTACTTTATTGAAAGCTAATCAATTATTTTCAGAAAATGATTCACTAAAATGTGACCCTATAATTTCAAATATAAATAAAAAGAAAGTTTCTGAAGAAGTAAAGGAAAAAGATAGACAAATATATTTGAATGAAACTACACCAAATTATAAACTTGGATTTAGAGGATTTTCTCCAGTTAACAGGCATAAAGTCGAGGTTTCAGGTGATGATTTACTAAAGACAAAACATTTTGCATTAAATTCCAACCCGCAGATGTTCGGATTTTCAACTGCTAGTGGCCTTAAAGTTAGTGTTTCAGAGGAAGCCTTACAGAAAGCTAAAAATATGTTTATAGAAGATGATAAACCAAAAACCAAGCCTGATATGTTTGGATTTTCAACTGCAAGTGGCCTTAAGCTTAGTGTTTCAGAGGAAGCTTTACAGAAAGCCAAAAATATGTTTATAGAAAATGATAAACCAAAAACCAAGCCTGATATGTTTGGATTTTCAACTGCAAGTGGCCTTAAGCTTAGTGTTTCAGAGGAAGCTTTACAGAAAGCCAAAAATATGTTTATAGAAGATGATAAACCAAAAACCAAGCCTGATATGTTTGGATTTTCAACTGCAAGTGGCCTTAAGCTTAGTGTTTCAGAGGAAGCTTTACAGAAAGCCAAAAATATGTTTATAGAAGATGATAAACCAAAAACCAAGCCTGATATGTTTGGATTTTCAACTGCAAGTGGCCTTAAGGTTAGTGTTTCAGAGGAAGCTTTAAAGAAAGCCAAAAATATGTTTATAGAAGATGATAAACCAAAAACCAAGCCTGATATTTTTGGATTTTCAACTGCAAGTGGCCTTAAGGTTAGTGTTTCAGAGGAAGCTTTACAGAAAGCTAAAAATATGTTTATAGAAGATGATAAACCAAAAACCAAGCCTGATATGTTTGGATTTTCAACTGCAAGTGGCCTTAAAGTTAATGTTTCAGAGGAAGCTTTACAGCAAGCTAAAAAGCATCTAACAGAAGATGATACACCAAAATCTAAGTCAGAGATTTTGGAATATTCAACAACTAGTGGACATAAATTTAATGTTCCAGATAAAGCTATACAAAAAGCAAAAAATATTTTTTCAGAAGATTATATATCAAATTCTAAACATATTTATTGTGAATTTCCAAAACCCAACCTGCAACAGTTCATTGCTTCAAATGAACCTAGTGTAAAATCAAACAAACTATCTTCATTTGATAACATTTCAAATTCTGAAGTAAAAACTTGTAGTTTTTCAACTAATATTGATGAAAACTTTACTAATATATTCGTAACAGATTTGACACAATTGTTTAGAGAAGATAATTCTTCACAGTTAAAGCCTATTATTTCTGATATATTAAGACAGAAAAATTTTAGCAAAGATTTATTTTACTCTTGTGAATTGGAAGAAAAAAAGAATGTTAATAGTTACCAAAATTATCCAAATAATAATGATCACCATTCTCAACTAGGCGTAGCAATGCTAAGTGATTCTGACCTATCAGCAATAAAAGATATTTCCACAGTACAAGCATTGGAAAACTCCAATGGTAAAATAATCACTGTAAGTAGTCCTGTGCTTGGAAAGCAAAAGTACAGTCATTTTAAAAGACAACAAAACAAGTATACCAGGCAAGGCCTTTGGTCATGTTCATTAGTTGAAGATGTCAGTGAATCCTGTAGTCGGAGACAAATTCATTGTGACACTACATGTTGTTGCCTAAGGAAAGATAGACATGGAGCCTGTAGTAGATTGAACCATTGTGAGATGAGTTTGTCTCAAGAAGTGTTTGAGAGTATGGCAGCTCTGATAGAAGATGAAGAGGCTGCTGGTCCTTCTTGGGCAGCTTGTTATGTATCTTGTCCTGATGTTGTGAATGACCGCTGTGAGGCTCCCAAGGCCATACTTTGCTCAGATACTGGAGCTGTTGATCCACCTAGCCCTGTTCTTGGACGCTTCGACAGGTTTTCATCCCGACGCCATCAAGAGTCAAAAAGAAGGTTACATTTTGTGTCAACTCTTCAGAGACCCTCGTCTTTCAAGGTATATTAATTTGAAATTATATGCAACAAAAGCTATTTGTAAAATTAAAAGTACATTATTTTTAGGACTATGTGAAACTACACAAAAATATGCTAGATCTAGTATCAAAATATGATCTTAATCTATTTCAAAGCAAGTTTTTTTTCTTATATTTTTGAGAGATATTTAGTTTAAAATATACAGGAAGCTCAAAAAGCAATTAAACCCATCAGGAACTCTGTATTTTCAGGGTGTTCAGTGACCTGGAAAAGAAGGAAAAATCATGGAATTTGCTTGGTTAGGGCAAAGTCCTAGAATAATTAGGCAATTTGATCAAATTTCTGGAATTTTCAAATTTCTTTAAAAGAATACCTACTTTCATATACAATAGTCAAAATAACATTTTCCTTCTAGTTAATACTCACTACAAATCTCTTTTAACACACTATCACAATTCTCAAACTCAACATGGGATTTTCGTGTTGTCTTTCCACCCCTCTACTGCATGTCCTTAGTCAAACTTGAGTCATGGTTATGTACATGTGGGAGAGTTTGATTACCTCATAGTAAGAAAAGGCTGTGTGTCACAACACCTTTTAACTGGACTGGGGTAAGGCGATCTTTTACTATCCTACTATGACCTCACTGAACTCTAATTTATGTCACACTACCCAATAGCCAATCACTTTAGGCTGAGATCCTTTAACCCCTTCATAAAGTGACAAAATTTCAGAATGTTTGTGTCTAAAAGTATTATTACATTAAGTTGTGATCTTAATAAAATCATCATCACAATTAACTGTTTCCAGCCTGTGGCTGGGTCAGTTTAGTAAATTGCCTCCATCTTCCTCTTTCCTTCCACTACTCTTCTTCCTTTAATTCCTTCCATTCTTCTCCTCCCACTTGAAAACTTTTGGTTATCTGCTTCTCCAATCTCTTTCTTGGCCTCCCTTTCTGTATTTTTCACACATACTTTTGCCAACATTTTCTTTGGCATCCTTTCTTTTTTTCATCCTCAATACATGCACACACCATCTCAGTCTTGTTTCCTTTACTACTTCATGTACTTCTTGTACCCCCACTCTTCCCCGACTAACTTCATTCCTATTCATGTTTCTCCTCGTGACAACAACAATTACTCTCCCTGCTGTCCTCTTACACACCTATAGAACAACTCTCCCTTCTGTCCTCTTCTCATTACATACTCTCTACGTCCACCTTTCGCCTCAATCACGCTTATGTTCTGTACTTTTCTCAGCTTTTTTCCATCCAACTTTATAACTTAACTAGGCCTGATCCTCTTCCTTGTCATTACCACCACTTCACACTTTGCCATGCTAAATTTCATTACATACTCTTTCACTTCCTCATTCACTTCTTGTAGTTGTTCCTCTACTTCCTCTTCCTTCTCTCCTCATACCATCAAGTCATCAACAAACATTATACCTTTCATTCTTTCTTCCCCAAATTTTCCCGCCACTTTGCGTGACTATTTTCATTACTCTTTCCATTACCATTACAAATAGTAATGGTGAAAGGGCACTCTTCTGCTTCATTTTATTTTTTATTTGCAACCACTTCATCCTCCCACTCTCTGTCTTAACACAAGTATTGTTATCCTCATACATGCTTTTCACTTCCATTACAACTCCTCTTTTCACTTTGACCCCCTCCATCAATTTCCAAACTTTATTTATATATATGCTATCCTATGTCTTCTCCACATCCATAAATACTATTACCAAGTCTTTCCCATATTCATACATTCTTTACATCAGCTGTCATATGGCCTCTGTTCCATACCTTCCTCAAATTTTATTTTTTACTCTCATTTCCAGGATCTCCTCATATATTTTATTTTACAGTGGTAAATCAATGTTATACCCCTATAATTTGTACAGCTCTTCCTGTTACCTTTCTTGAAAATAGGTATTTTAACTCCTCTTTTCCAGTCATACAATACCTTGTTCTCCTTCCAAATCACTCTCAGCATTCTGTATAACCATTGTATACATACTTTGCTTGCTAATCATATCATTTCCACCATCACTTTGTCCCCGCCCCCTGCTTTTCCTTGTTTCATCATCTTTAATGTATCATCTACCTATTTCCATGTGGGACCTCTTTCCTACTCTTTTGCTATTTCTTTCTGCTCCTCTGTTCCACTCTTATCCCTTTTCTCTTTCAGGTTGAACATATTCTCAAAATATCTAATCCATAGTTCCTTTTCTTCCTCTACTATATTCATTGTTCTTCCCTCTTTATATATATCATTCTAACTTCTTGGATTTTCTTCCTCCGCTTGTTTCCTACTTGGCTTTATAAAACCTTCTTACTTCCCTCCACGTCCAGTTCCAGCACTTCTGTCTATTTTTGCATCCATTCCTTCATGGCTCCTCGTACAACTCGCTTTGCTCTTTTCTTCTTCTCTATATATTCTACCTCTGTTTCCTCATTATTATTCTTAAAACTCCTTCTGAATGCTTTATTATTCTCCTCCACTGCTCCTGTTGTTCCACCAGGGTGTCGTCTACCCTTTCCTCTCATCACTTGTTCTCCTACATATCTCCTTTGCAACTCTCACCAAAATGTTCTTAAACCTTTCCCATTCAACCTCTACACTTTGCATCTCATCCTTGGGTTTTAAGCTTTTTACCTTTTTTATGTACAGCTCTCTTTCCTCTTAATTTTCTAGCCTCCCCACCCTTATTCTTCTTTCTTTTCTTATTTGCTTTCTCCTACATTCCCATCCCTTTGTCTGCCACCAACAACCTGTGGTCACTATCTAAGGACACACTTGGTATTACCTTGATGTTTAAGGTCTGCCTTTTCATTTCTTCATCCATGTGAGAGCAGTCTATACCCGACTTCTGCTTCCCATCCCAACTGTATCTAGTGATCTTATGACTTTCTCTTTCCTTCTTATACCAGCTGTTTGCCACTATCATTTTATTTCTTGCACATAACTCCAACAACCTTCTACCCTCCTTGTTCCTCTCTCACCATCCTTCTCTCACTACAAAGCCTACTCCATTTCTCCTTCCTTCATCATTTCCTATCCAATGTTACTTCCCTCCTGCTGCTTCCTCTTCACTTGGTCTCTCTTCGACCACCAGCTTACTAAGCCTGTCGTGGCCTACACCTGAGTAACAGGGCTGCAACTGGCCAGACCCTGTTCCAAGCTTGTTGACCAGTATACTGTCTCTTGTCTGTACCAGACCCTGTTCCAAGCTTGTTGACCAGTCTACTGTCTCTTGTCTGTACCAGACCCTGTTCCAAGCTTGTTGACCAGTCTCCTGTCTCTTGTCTGTACCTGACCCTGTTCCAAGCTTGTTGACCAGTCTCCTGTCTCTTGTCTGTACCTGACCCTGTTCCAAGCTTGTTGACCCGTCTCCTGTCTCACGTCTCCACCTGACCTGGTTTCCGCTGGGGTTCAATCCAACCTCCACCAGGTTACTCAGATCCCAGGGTACACTACTTGGTGATGAGATCAGGATTGAGTAGGAGAGGCTAATCAGAACCTCCTAGGAAGGCTCCTTGTATTGTGCATCACTACCCCATTAGTACTTAATAAAATAATATTTTGTAATGACTAGTGACTGGAAAAGTTGGAAATTGGCTATGAAAACCTGTAAAAGTCAGGAAATTTTAAAATATAGCTCGGTTGGACACTCTGGTTTTATAACAACTGCCGAAAATGTCCATCATTATACATGTCACAGAAATGTATATGACAAATTATGTTAGCGAACACCCATTACAAAGAAGCAGTTAATATTTCATCCACACTGCGTTGAATGGTGGCCTGAAACGTGTGAGGATGATTTGAATGCACTGTGTCCTTGAGATGAAACTCTTGAAGTGTGTGAGGATGATTAGAATGCACTGTGTCCTTGAGATGAAACTCTTGAAGTGTGTGAGGATGATTTGAATGCACTGTGTCCTTGAGATGAAACTCTTGAAGTGTGTGAGGATGATTTGACGCTGTCTTTTGGTCATCTCCCCAGATGTACTGTACCCCCTTCTTTTTTAATTGGTTTAACGGGGCCGCCAACTCCGAAAAGGAAGGAATGAACCTGGAATAATAAGCACACATCCTCACAAAACGTTGGACTTGTTTCAAATTCTTTTGGACCAGAAAATCAACAATGGGCCTAATACGTTCCGGGTCTACAAGAATATTACCCTTTGAAATTACATAACCCAAATACTTAATGCAATCAGTGCCCCACATCACTTTACCAGGGTTAACAGTGAGACCCGTCTCCCTTAGACGCTGTAGATCTAGTTTGACATGTTCATTATGTTCTTCTAGGGATTGACTATGGACACAGATGTCGTACAAATAATTGAATGCAAATTTGAATTTGAAATCCGCCAAAATATGGTCCAGCACTCCACTCAGAGCCGCTCCACCGCAACTAATCCCAAGGGGAACTCTATTATACTTATAACAGCCCCAAGGGGTAACAAAGGCGGTATATTGCTTAGAATCCTCAGTAAGTACACACTGAAGAAAACTAGCATTCAGGTTTATTAAACTATAGATGGTCTAATGATATCTTTATCTAACAGATCTTGGACCAACTCTCTAAATGCTTGTAATTTAGGCGGCGAGCAAGAATAAGGAGACCTGACAGCTTGATAATTAGAGAGAGATATTTGATAAGGGAAGACTGATCAAAATGTTTTCATACTTGTTTATCACTTTTTCAAATTTAATCTTAGTAGAAGGTGTAAATCTGAAATAAATATGATTATTTCATAAATTGATTCTACTATTTGTTCTGGATAGGAAATCGACGCCTAGGATTATATCATAAGGTAAATTATCGACAACAGACAAATGTTTCCAGGTGAACCCTTTAATTTAAATCAAACAATAAATACTTTTATTTACCTCAAGGAAAGCGCCATTTGCAATGGCAAAAAGTTTAGGTTTAAATATGTTTCTGCTAAAGGATCTAAGTTGGGTAAATTTTGAGTAAATTGAGCATTTATGGAGGAACAACTAGCTCCAGTATCTACAAGTGCAAAACAGGAAATAGAATTAATAGATACTTTAATAGTTGGTTCCAAAACACATGGTAGGGTGTTGCGTTGCCCGGCAAAGCCATGTCTCTGTCGGCGCAGCACTAGTTTTTTGCCCCACATTGACTTTTATAATGAGCCATTTAACCACAATTGAACCATTTAATTGACGACATATCTTTTCTTTGGTTTAATTTATCTAACGTTTGGTTATGAAAAACATGAGGTTTAGTCGTGTGCGTTTGAGATGGTATATCATAATTATAACTATAAACTTTTGGTTTGCTAGAACTAGTATTTTCTAATTGTTTAACCACTGTGGGCGAAGGTTTGGAAATCAAATACTCCTGTTCGGCTAGCATAGAACTTTCTATTTGAGAGGCTAAGTAATGTATCTCTTCCATTAAAGATGGCTGCGAGACGAATACAAAATGACGTCTCGTTAGGGGTGACACATTTTTGAGAATAGTTACAACTATATCTTTTTCCTCTAAATTAAGTTGAAGAACTTTTGCAGCCTCAGAGACTGACATGATGAAGTTACGGAAAGATTCATCTGGTTTTTGAAACCTTTTTACAAACTGAGCTTTCAAACTGGCTTTAGCTCCTGGAGGGAGTAAAGTACATAATATTTTAGGTCTACAGTTTATCCATGAAATACTTTTATTCAAGCACTCTTCCAATAGTTGTGTCAAATAACCACTTGTTTTACTTAGGCATAAGGTAAGAAATTCAATTTCACTATTTATATTTAACTTACAAAATTTATTTATTTTCAAAAGAAATTTAAATATTATTTCATAATTTTGATCGTCACATAGTGGGACTTTTTCTAGGAAGCCTGACAAGACTTTAGATTTAATACCATCTGTACTATTACCTGATGCTGTTTGTGATATGTTTATATTATTGGGCTAGTCTGTAATAGGTAAACTCTCTATTTCTTTGTTTATATCAGCTAATCTCTTACTGAGCTTATTAATTTGTTGAATCATTGTAGGGGTGTTAGTAATCCAGGAAATCGCTGGTTGTGAATTTAAGAAGTTCAAAGTGACTCGTAGCTCACTCACCTCGGCATTATCAGCAACTACCCAACACCGTTCTCTAATAGCTGCAATCAGTTCAGCTTGGGATAGAAGTTCTACCATGTTAGTTCCCCCATTTGATGGTGGGTTGTCGACTGCGTTAGTCTGGTCAGTGTTTACAGGATCTCTTTCGTCCATGGCAAATATGTCTCAGTTACATGAAATGGAAAAAAACAAGGTTATTAACAAGAATGTCACAATAAACCTATTATAAATATATTAAAGATGATCTATACATAAGGAATGGAAAATTTGAAGTTTACTCAAAGCAGAGTGGCGCAGTTTGCATCGTTGCTTCTCCTATCACGTAGAAAAAGAAACGATTGCTGGTACATATTTAAATAAGTTATACCTGATGAAGGATAGGGAAGGAAAATGCATCCCAAAAATGTATAAGTTTAACAAATAAATTTATTAAAAAGTAAACAAAAAGATATAGAATTACATATCGAGTGACAAGATTTTAATTCAATTAATTAACGATAACTGTATTTTGTTATCGAGGTAGAAAACATTAGGTTGGACGAATAGGTATTAATATGTTGTAGACAAGGAACCGACAGAAGTTAGATAGAACATTTCGTTTAGTTTAATAACTCTAGAAGTAGAGGTATTCACTCTTACTAGAATGATGAAGCGTCTGCCACAACTCGGCAACAGTAAAAAGGGGAATTAAGGTTTAGGTAATATACAAAAAGACAATCTAGCCGGGCTAATAGCATGCTAATACCTGAGATGTCTAATCATGAAAAATAGTGAAACAATTGAAAATAGAAACATACCATTAAATCCTATATTTTTAGAGTTATTAAGAAGAATAGTATTCAAGCTAGCTAGTATTAACCCTCATGGAGAGTTACGAAAAACCAAAGAATAATATCCTTTAAGAGGAGCTTCCATTTTACAAATAATAGATGGCTAGCAATCAGGCATCTACACAGTATTTTACCATGGCCGGTCATTTCCTAATGAGTACTGCCAGAACAATCAATAGTAAATTTATATATTTACCCATTACTAGGGCATACAATAGCTAAGACAAACTGTATTTGAACACTTAGATAAATACGGCACCTAAAGGGGCTGAAATAAAGCATTATCCTCGCGGGCCACTACATCAATCTAGTAGTGTTCCCACAAGTTGCGCACCGCAAATAGCTACACAAACAAGGGTGTAATCGTGACTGCAACTAATCAATGACCTAACTAAGTCCACGAAGAAAGTGTTAGATGATTTGATTGTAGCCATAAAGATATTCTAAACAAGATCATACCATTTAGGGTGTCATAAAAATACAACTGTGTCTTAAGGACTTAGAAAAGGAAATGTAATTCATGGACACAGAATACTTAATCACCTGGTCCTATACATAAGTAGAGCATAGAACCCTCATATTTAAATTATGCCTTATGGGCATAGGGAAATAATCGTCAGACTATCTGACCCAAGAAACTATGTCTGATGGACATAGAAAATAATGTCAGACATTCTGACTAAAGAAACCATGTCTGATGGACATATAAAATAATGTTAGACCTTCTGACATTAAAACTTGTGTCTGATGGACATAGAAAAAAAACTCGGACACTCTAACACAATACACTATATCTGGTGAACATAGAAAATAAAGAAAGACATTATAATACATGAAAATATGTCTGAGGGACATATATATCATCATTTGAAGAAAACCATTAACTATTATCTATCTCAAGACTGCACTCAACAACAACTTCAACAGTTTGCATCACAACATTCCATCAATTTTCACCTCCAACCTCCAGCCGCACCGCATCAGGGAGGACTTTGGGAATCTGCGATCAAAAGCGCAAAATACCACCTCTCAAGAGTAATTGGAGAGCAGACCTTAGAAGAGTTCATAATGTTGACAACTAAAGTGGAAGCTATGTTGAACTCTAGACCGCTAGTCCCTCTATCCACACTGACCCATGTGAACTAGATGCTCTAACTCCGGGACACTTCTTGATCGGCTCTCCTCTGGTTCCCATACCTGAAACCAATGTATCTGACACACCATGCAAGTGATTGAAAAGATGGAATTTAGTCAAATCACTCTCCACCACTTCTGGAAAAAAAGTCATAAGGAGTATTTACACGCCCTTCAATAAGGCTCAAAATGGACAACGAAGAAAGCTAACCTACAAGCAGGAGATCTCGTCCTCATTCATGAACCCAACACACCACCTCTGACTTGGCATCTTGGACGCGTCACTTCGACCTCTCATGGAAAAGATGGCATTGTACGTGTCGTACGTGTGTGCACTCATAAGGGAACACTTTCAAGGCCTGTCAAAGTGTTTCCTCTCCCACTCAACTAGGGTTGTATATTGTTATTATCTCTTTTTTTTTAAGTTATCTCTTTGTTTTTGCTTTTTTTTGTCTCTTTAACTGGTTTATCTTGTAGTTTTGTTTATTTCGTGATTGTTTTGTATCTTTTGTTCTACTCATTCGTTGAACTAGTATTTCAAGGGGGGCAGTATGTTTAGTATGAATATATTTACAGATCCAGCTGTGCTCTATTCTTTGTTTTAATTAGTTATACTTATTATCACTAGGTGTCGGCACCGCAGTGATGTCTTGTTATTTTGATCCAATTCCTGCCCTTCTCTCCTAATGGCTCTAGGCTCGCTCATCCTCGCTTTTCTTATCATAACATGTAAAACTGTGATCAAAGTGTATTTTAGCCTCGGCACACACAGCCATGAAACTCTCTCGTGTGAAATAATTAATAAGTGCTCAATAAACAAGATTGGGGCGCCCCAGCAATCATCTCATCACTCCAGGTATTCTCATTCACAGTTTGCAAAGGTCAGTTGACTAATTTGTTTTCTCTCTGTTTGATAATTTAACGTATATATAAAAAATTTCACCCATTATCACCGCACAGATCTACTTGCTTTCTGATTACTATAAAATTCTTCATCAAATGTCTTTCTTCTCTATACTGGGGTAAAGAAACTATATCAAAAAGTTATTTACCAAGAATTCGCCATTCACTTTTTTTATTCTTGTCCATCATCAATTGTCGATACTGCGTATACAAGTTCTCATACTGCTTTTTAATTGTAAGGTGTGAAGATAGACATCAATCACTGGCATCCCAAATATCAGTTAGTTCTTTAGCTAGACTACCTTTCAAATTGTTGACAGTATCTTTTCCACTTTTTGTTCTTGATACAACATACTGCAAAACCTCTTCATTCATTATTCATTTTTTTAAGATACAGAAAAGTGAATACCAATTTTTGGAATCGGAAGAAAATTTCTTCTAAACTAGGGGAAAACGGGGGTCTCAATCTGGG
>CABFWO010003663.1:59145-81783 GCA_902155825.1 Timema genevievae
ACACACACACACACACACACACAGACACACACACACAGACACACACACACAGAGACACACAGACACACACAGACACACAGAGACACACACACACACACAGTTGCACTCTTACATTGTTTACAGATAGAGGATAGAGGAAGTATTGTGATTGTACAAAAAATAGAATTAGAGAGTTTGAGGATGTCGACATTTCATGACCCTATGAACCTAACCTAACACGATGCTGTGTGTGTCTGTATCCCAACCTAGAGCCGAAACCATTTTACCAATCAGACTAAAACTTGGTTTCTAGCATTTTAATAAGGCTCCCCAGAGAATTTTTTGGAACTATATATCCAACCCTAAACTTATTTTACATGAGGGTAAAAATAAAATTAAAAAAAGCTGATATCTCCAAATTAGATTATATCTACGCAACTCTTTGAGATACAATCTAACTTAACATCACAAATAATCAAATAGCCAAAGCTATTATTTATGCTTTTAGTGAGGATTACTCCATCTAGATATCATATTCTGAAAATTTAAAAATGACACCTGGACAGGGGAATCGAACCCAGGACCTTTGGCTTATTACGCCAGTGCTCTAACCACTGAGCTATCCAGGATTCGTCCCGTGCCCAGGTTCATTCTTCACTCATATTTTAAGGCAGAGCCTATGATGGACGTGCATAAATTGTCTGCTACAAATATGTGATTATATTAATATCACAAGCTATCAGATAACGCAGCCATCTTCAACTCGGTAGTTGGTTTATTGCTGCCATTTGTACAATTAAAATATGAGTGAAGAATGACCCTGGGCACGGGACGATTCCTGGATAGCTCAATGGTTAGAGCATTGGCATACTAAGCCAAAGGTCCCGGGTTCGATTCCCCTGTCCAGGTGTCATTTTTCAATTTTCAGAATATAACATTGCGAAGTTGTAGGTAGGCCTAGTATAAAAAATAAAAAAATTTATTATTAATATTATATATTGATTGTAACCGATAGTTTCCTAGCTATAAGCAAATATATATATTTTAAATGTAGGTCTAAGAAATGTGAAGTATTGTTATGCTCTTTGGGGAAAAGTCATGTGTTTTTTCTCATGTTTCTGTAACAATAAATATTATTTAGGGGATGGACCCTTGAATCCCTCAAATCCTTAAGGGTATTTGAGATTCAAGAAAATTTCAAATTTTGAGACTCAAATCCTTAACACTTTTGCACTCAGCATATTTTCACAATTCCGGTTTAAGATACTCAGGCCAATTCCTACATATTTACCTGTGTATTTGTGAATTCCTACCATAAAAAACTATTCAACTTATATACAAGAAATAAATTTACACTTGTGCTCTAAGCATTTTAGAATTAGAAAAAAAGTAAGTCGTCTACCATTATACAATAGATGAATCGTAAAAAATATTGAAAACTGGATAATTTGGAAATTTTAATTAAAATTTAAACTCTAGAGGTGAAAAAATGATTGAATTTTTGTCTTTTGTTTTCATCACTCCTCCTGAAAGAAAGATAATTAATTTCTATAAAATATGATATAAGTTTGGTGTCTGCAGTATTGTTAATTTCTAAACTATATCAATTAGTAAAATTGTGTAAAGGCCTACATACTTTTGGAGTCAGTGCCTTTGTTTTGGAAAACACACTACATGCAGCAAATAAATAAATCATAAATAGGTTTAAATAATAAATAAATCAGAGTCACTTTCAGGCATAAATTCACTATCATTATCTATAGTATCTAAATAATCTAAATTGTCAGTCATCTAGCCTAGAACTTGGGCCCTCCATTTTCTAGTTATACAAACAAAATTATATTGTAATAACACTTAGGCCTATATAACTTAAAATACTATGAAGGAAACAAGAATAAAACAATAAAGAATATATAAACTTTTGTAAGAAAACCAAATAGCAACTGCAAACATTCGAATCAAAATAAAATAAAAAAAACACAAGAGTCAAAAACATATTCACGCCATGGTGTAAACATCTGGGAATAACATAATTCATTTGTGCAAAACAAAACAACTTTTTGTTGACATTACACTGTTTTCTATTGAGGAAAATATGAAGATTTAGGATAAAGGCTTATGGTGCCATCTAGTAACATTAAAGTGTTACTGATTAATCGGTCCTCGTTGGGCGTCGATTAAAGTGATATGAATTAATCGGTCCATGTTGGGCGTCAATCAATGTGATATGAATTAATCGGTCCACGTTGGGTGTCAATCAAAGTGATATGAATTATTCGGTCCGTGTTGGGCGTCGATTATTATGATATTGTTTATATTGTGAGATAATTAGGATTTATAGCCCTATGATCGAGCGCCAATTAAAATGATTACTGTTTAATTAGCTGATATTTGCCCTGTGATCGAGCACAAATTAAAGCAGTACGGATTTTAATCATGATAGTGCCCTGTGATTGAACACTATCAATAACGATATTAAATAAACAAGACTTTTGATGTTGCACACGATTTATTAAAGTGATTTCATCTTCGGTACGAAGATATTATGTAAAATGATACAATTTTCGTTGAAATACAGATTATTTCTCTGTAACATTACACGTTCTGTGTTTTGAGTACTGTGCTGTGTAGATTTATGTGACTACTCTCTGTATTTAAGTTAGTGACTGTTTTAACGAGCTGCGTGATGAATCGACTTATGGATTCATAAGCACAAACAGCTTATATATGACCTACCCCTTGTCCCTTGGACCTCTCGTGACCAGTGTCAAAACCAACTAATCGAAAGAGTCCTGGCGACAGGTGTCGTGAAGGCTAGCTTCCTATTGGGTAGAGGGAACAAGCATCACTTGCTTTTTTGATAAACACTACAGAGTTAATTTTTAAAAGAAGAAAAAAAAGTTTTAATGGTGCAATCCTTCAACATTATTTCTGAAAATCGCGTGATTCTCCATGGATGAAGTCTTAAAAGGATAATTTATATAGAGCACTTTAAAGAAAATTACACTTCATCCATGACTTTTTTTTTACATATATGAGAGGGGTCCAAATCAGCATCCTTACAAAATGTTGTTAATATTATTTTAAAAACTATTCCAAATTCTAATAAATCAAGGGATAGAAGAAAAATGTAAACAATTAAATGAGTAATAATAGTGGAAGATAGAGTCAGAGTACTGAACTGATGGAGATACAGGCAGGAAATGATGATGATGATGATGATATGATGAATAATGGTTTGCGAAGCTTCGAAAAGTCGAAGTCAAAGGTCAAATCTCCTTTGCCTTTGACTTTTACATCTACAATAACCTTCGCATATTTGAAAAATTTTGAAGGAAGGATAAATATTCGATGAACTATCAAACGTTTTAATTTTTTCTTACTAAATATTATATATTTAAATATTTGATACTTTTAAAACTGTTACTAAACAGAATTTTAACACAGACTAGTAATTTAACTACCATAACGTAAGCATATATCAAAAGCGGGTAAGTAAATGTTAATATATTATACTCACCATCGCCAACATAATTTTGTAAAAAATAAAGATACCTATAAAGAAATAACACCATGGTAATTGGTATGAAGCAGAGAAAGCGCTTTAGTTGTGCTGTCATCGCAGCTCGCATCTAATGTTTAGTCCCTGGAATTATCTGTGACAAATTTACACTTGCATTTTGACACAGAAGTTTTTCATAGCTTCTTTGCATTTTCTTTACTATTCGAAATGGCTGATACGAAAAGTGTGAAACTAAAACAGAATTTAATTTATAATTATTATCAGAGAAATCCTAGGTAGCTTCAAATTCGACTTCAACTTTTCTTCGCAAGTTTCAAGCTTTGCTTCGACTCCGCATCACATTTAAAAAGTGACCTTCGCACACCCCTAATAATAAATATAAACCACATAAGTGTCATTATTTGTTTCATGGAGAAGAGTGCCAGTATTCTGTTTCAAGGGTAGGAATGCCAGTATTCTGTTTCAAGGATAGAAGTGCCAGTATTCTGTTTCAAGGGTAGGCGTCTTATTAGGCTCACAATTGATTAAATTATCGACTACCCATTACAGCCTAGATATCAGGCTCACAATGGTGTGATTTATTAGAGGGTCCATCTTCTCCCTCCCTTGGGGCTAGGATGTGGAAGGTGAATTTAGGAGCTACCCAATGAGGTCTGAGTCATCCACTTGATTCCCTAGTGTTTTCTGTTGAGGTTCTTAAAGACGTTTATCGCTGTGGAGGATGGTACAAATTCTAGCCTTGGCTGCTGGTGTTACAGGAAATGTTAATTAGAGCCTATTCTAAATTGTAAGTTGCTGATCATGTGCTATTCAAATCAAAGTCCCTATTCATCTCTTTACATTCCAGATTCCTTGAGGATTGGGCTCAGATGAAGTGCTTGGGATCTCGGACTAGAGGATTTGTGATGAGCAGATCTTGGGTGGAAAGGGTGGCTGATTAAGTTGGATGAGGTTAGGGATAGGGTCAATGTTCTTGGAAAGAAATAGTGTGTTAATGTAATGGGCTATTGTATTCGGATAGAGGTTAGTGTGATGTAATTTCAAGAAGGAGAAACAAAGAATTGGAGGAAGACTTATAATTTTGGAGAAATGAGTCTGTGGGTGTAGAGTCTGCAGTCTTCCTTGAGCCTCCTCGCTTGCCGCCTCTTCTTGAATTGGGCACTAAGAGGCGTTCTTGTGATGTCTAATCTCGCTTGTTCATTTTTTGAAGGAGATGTTCGGGTGATAGGGTCTTGGGAAGTAAGCGTTGTAGTTCCCCTTGGGGTGTAGGGGAGCCACTGGGTAAACACGTACCCTGTGCTAGATAGGAGTGGATCTGAAGGTCCACCTGAAGTAGGCAGGGGAGCAGCCAGGAGTGATGCATAACCTCTAACAGGAAGGACATAAACTGAGGGTCCACCCATTGGTCTATATGGGAGCAGCTGGGCTTGGTGCTCACCCTGTAACATGAAGGAAGTGAACCAAGAGTGCCACCCATTGGTCTATATGGGAGCAGCTGGGCTTGGTGCTCACCCTGTAACATGAAGGAAGTGAACCGAGAGTCCACCCATTGGTCTATATGGGAGCAGCTGGGCTTGGTGCTCACCCTGTAACATGAAGGAAGTGAACTGAGAGTGCCACCCATTGGTCTATATGGGAGCAGCTGGGCTTGGTGCTCACCCTGTAACATGAAGGAAGTGAACCGAGAGTGCCACCCATTGGTCTATATGGGAGCAGCTGGGCTTGGCGCATACTCTAGTGTGACTGAAGGAACTCATAAATTAGTGGATTAGAGATGTTTATTTGATCTTATAATTTCTCCTCTTTATTCCTTTCTAATTAGGGTTGTGCGGAACCCCGAATTTTGGGAAACAATTTGGCTAAATGGTTGTTCCCAAAATTTGGGCAAGAAAAAATATTTCCTATGGTTTTTGGGGGGAAAAAATTACAATTAAGGACCGGCTATCCAAGTCACGTTTTTATTTAATTTTCTTTGAAAATATTATTAATTCATTAAATTTAAATTAACCTTATCTTCCGTTAAGTAGATAGATACTTGATACTTCAGACGCTTTTATTTTGTAACTCCTTACAAATCAACTTAGCGCCATTAAATAACATAACCACACTAAAGGAAATTGAATATAATGATCCCTGAATAGATTTAAGGTAGGAAAATATTTCTAGCATAAAATTTTGATGAAAATTGCTTTTAAATATCAAATCATGCATGAACTACATCTGCAACACACTTATTTGCACGTCTATTACTTAAATGTTATTTGTAATGACATCCATTTGATTTTATGTCATAGATAATAATAGTTGGATAAGCTAACATATTTTAAAGTCAAACTGCGCTTTTTTGGAGAACTTTAGTAGTTAAAACACAAGAGGTAACCAGACACACTGGCTCAATTGTATTTATTCAGATTACTTTGAATATTTTTATATTTTACTTGTAAGTATTTATTAAAATTCATGCCCAAGAATTTTTTTATTCAAGAACTATTTTAGTCAATCTTAGAATATATTTTGAGAATTTATTGATATTTATACCAAATTACTTGATTAAAAATAGACATTTATAATAGTTGCATTAGACATAGTTTTTTTATTTACATTATATCTGTAAAATAATTGTTATGTGACAGTTGGTAACACTAAACCTACTTTACTTTATTATAATGTTCTGTGACCTCGACAAGAGGCATTCTGTCAAGTGATTTCATACTGTACATTATATTTTATTGATACTGAACTGTGTTGTTTTGTATTTATTTAATAAACCATATAACATGGTGTCAGAAGTTAAGAAGTCAAGAATGGAAGATAATTAATTAGTTCAGTTATTACATAAATAGTCAGTTCGCGTTCGCTGTTGAATAATTTAAAATTATAAAATGGCCGACGCCACAAGGTCACTCAAATTAGCAGCTACGTTAGCGATTCAGCCGATTGACTTAAAAAGTCTGTATTTGTCTTATGTGTGGAAAAGTGGTCAACGCAGTTCACCATATTCCTATGAGCCACAAGTCTGTAAAAAGAAAATGACTCACACAAGGTCGCTTTACTCTTGCACCACCTAGGCTCAGACGCTCACGAAGTATTTAATTCTTTCGACCTAGACATTGACCAAGTGAAATATAATGAACTAGTCAAAAGGTTTAATGAATATTTCACACCAAAGGCCAATATTTCATTCGAACGTCACAAATTCTTCACTCGTCGTCAGCAGGAAAATGAAACACTATAATACTTTGTCACAGCTTTAATAGATCTCAGTCTTTCGTGTGGATTTGGTGACTTACGAGAAAGTTTAGTGAAATATATTTTCACTTGTGGTCTCAGCTACACTTACAATGACATAAAACAACGCCTAATTGAAGAGGGTCAAATTACTTGAGATAAAGCAGTCCAGCTTGCCAAAACAATGAAAATGTCCAAACTTCAGATGTCACAGCTTACTTCAAGTAGCTCATCAAATCAATATTTTGTGGGAACACTGGAAAAGGTTCAACTGAAGAGGTCACCGCGTCAATTTCAAGGTAGAAGTCCAAGCCTCCGAGGAATTTCTTCAAGACAGCAATCGTCAAGTCCAAGACGGTCTAAATGCACTCGATGTGGTCTGGAACATCACTACAAATGTCCAGCAGCAAGGGTAAAGTGTCATTTTTGTAATAAAATGGATCACTATGCAAAGTTATGCTTTAAAAATAAGTCTTCAGCTAAAAGCTTCTCGCTTCGGTCCAATGACCTATTTCTAGGTTCATTATATATTCGGGAAAATATTACAAATGTAAATTCACTAACATGGGACATAACTATTTTAATAGAGGGAAGAAGTCTTTGTTGTATTCTGGACATAGGAGCTCAGACTAATGTAATGGGTTTAAACACTCACAGAAGTTTAAATTTATCAGAAAATAAAATAAATGCTACGTTGACTCGTGTCCTGACATTTAGTAAAAAATTACTTCATGTAAAAGGTGAAGTTGATTTAAGTTGTCAAATCAAAGACAAGGAAATTATTGTAAAATTCCATATTATTGAGGTGGATTGTAATGCAGTTCTAGGTCTTAAAACTTGTGTGGAACTTAAATTAGTTAAGAGAACTAATAATGTTACTTTTGCAAATATATCTGAGAGTCAAACAGAGCCTAATCAGTCTTTACCAAATAATATTAATCTAGGATCAAAGTCCCAGGTATTTGTAAATAAATTTAATGAAATTTTCGAGGGTCTTGGAAATATAAATAGGTATTGCCATTTATCTATAAATAAATCAATAAGTCCAGTTATAAAGTCTGTCAGAAGGATTCCATTTAAATTATTTACTGAACTAGAGAGTGAACTCAAACGCATGGAACAGTTGGGTGTTATATCCAAAGTGAGTGAACCAAAACCATTCGTGAATAGTATTGTTCTGACTAGAAAACGGAATGGTAGCCTTTGGATTTGTTTAGATCCACATAACTTGAACAAAGCTATTCTTAGGTCACATAATCCTTTTCCTACACTTGATACTGTCAAATCCCAATTAAAGGATGCTAAATTTTTCTCAACATTAGATGCCAATTCTGGATTTTGGACCATCCCTCTTGATGAGGAATCCTCAAAATTGTGTACATTCATCACACGATTTGGTCACTATAGATTTCTACGTTTACCATTTGGGATAAGCTCAGCACCTGAGATTTTTCACTCAACTATGATTAAACTTTTTGAAGGAATTCCTAATTTAATTATTTATTTCGATGATTTGTTAATTTATGCATCTAGCCAAGAACAGGTCACTTACATGGGTCACTTATTCACTGGTAAAGGGACGCTACCGGATCCAGCCAGTAGTCGCTATTGTTAATATGCCTAGACCCAACAATACTCAAGACTTAAGACGATATTTAGGTATGCTTACATACTTGTCTCCTTGTAGTAAAGAGTTTTCTGAGGAAACTAAGCACTTGAGAACACTTTTAAGAAAATATATAGTTTGGCATTGGGATCATTGTCATGATGAAGAATTCAATAAGCTCAAAACAGTAATTACAATAGCACCTGTTTTGACTTATTTTGATCCGTCCAAAAAACTAATTTTGTCCTGTGATTTGTCACAAAGTACAGTAAGAGCTGTCATTCTTCACAGTAATAACCCAATTGCATATGCTTCCGCTACACTTACAGAAAGCCTAAGCAATTATGCACAGATTGAACGGGAACTCCTTGCTATTGTTTTTGGAACGTGTAAAATTCCATAAATATTTTTATGGTCACAAAGTAGTTGTACACACTGACCATAAGCCGTTAGTTCCTCTTTTCACTAAATCTCTCTATAAAGTCCTCCCACGACTACAAAGACTTATGTTGAGAATACAACCTTATGACGTAGAAGTAATTTACCAACCAGGAAAGCGAATGTTTATTTCAGATACGTTATCCCGAGCTCCACTAGTGGACACAGTTCCTGGGTTGGATGAGAATGTTAGTGTACATGTCAATCTGTTAATATCAAACCTGTCATTGTCTCCTGAAAGACTGGAAACCTTTAGAGATGAAACAAGTAAAGACCCTGTCTTGAAAATTGTATCTAATTTTTGTCAAAATAGGATGTCCTTCAAACATAGTCATGTCCTGTTGAGATGCGACCCTATCAAAAATTCTTTGACGAAATCTATGAAACAGATGGAATAACTTTTAAAAGGGAAAGCATGATTGTACCACAGTCAATGCGAAAATAAATGTTAAAAATTATTCATGAGGGTCATTTTAGGATAGCTAGAAGTGTACAGTTTGCAAAATGTTCATTATTTTGGCCAAATATGGTTAATAATAATAAAAATATTGTCATGTCTTGCTCTGCTTGTCAACAATTTAGTAATAATAATAGTAATCAGCCTTTAATGCCACATGAAGTCAAAATGTTACCTTGGAACAAAGTTGGAGTTGATTTTATGGAAATTGTGGGAAAGAAATATATAGTCTGTGTGAATTATTTTTCAAAATATATTGAAATGTCTTTACTCAATAGAGGATCAACAGCTCCAATAGTAATACCGGAACTTAAGTCAATTTTTGCTCGTCATAGTATGCCAGCTGTTATGGTTTCTGATAATGGCCCACCGTTTAATTCAAATGATTTCAAAAATTTTGCTAAAACTTGGGATATAGAACATGTAACTAGTAGTCCACATTACCATCAGTCTAATGGCCAAGGGGAAAGGGCAATCCAAACACTCAAAAACATGATTTTTAAAACTCTTGAATCAAATGCAGATCCATACCTGGCTCTTTTACAATATAAGAACTACTCCAAATGATAGTCTCGTTTCACCCTCTCAATTGTTAATGTCTAGACAGTTACGTACAACACTACCTATTGTTGAGACCAAATTGATACCCAAGATAGTTATTACAAATTATTATAATGACTGGATAACTAAGCGAAACAACCGAATGGCAAAATATTATAACAAAACTGACGGATCTTAAAATGTATGATTAAGTTTTGTTTAAGAAAAATCCAGCTGAAAAAAAATTGTCTAGAGGTCAAGTAATAAAAATAGGTCCACAACCAAGAACTCTGGTAATTGACAGTTCCAATGGTATTTATAGAAGGAATAGGATACATGTAAAGAAATTTAAGCAAAATGGGAATAATGAAAAACAGCAGGATTTTGGTGACAATAATAGTGCTAACTCCAGTAACAGGAATAATATTCAAGAGTCAACACAGTATTGTCTAGAGCCTAGTGCTTCAAATGAGGCTTATTAGGGTGATAAAGCTCTCACTACTAAAGCTGGAAGACTGCTGCGTCCTCCTAAAAAACTGTTACCTTAACTTGTAAATTGGATTTTATTAAGTCTGTTGTACTGTTTAATCTTTTCATAGCAGTCTATTTTGTATTTGGTATCAATTGTTTAGCATATTCAATGCAAACTAGTTGTGAATGTATTAAATAAGGCCATGTTAATTTGTTTTTATTTTTACTTGTTTATAAAGGGGAGATGTAAGGTAATTGTTATGTGACAGTTGGTAACACTGAACCTACATTACTTCATTATCATGTTCTGTGACCTCGACAAGAGGCATTCTGTTAAGTCATTTCATACTGTACATTATATTTTATTGATACTGAACTGTGTTGTTTTGTATTTATTTAATAAACTATATAACAATATCAAAAATCTTATTCAACACTTGTTAGATAAAATATTAAGTTTTTATTTGGAAAACTTATATTTTAAAATAGATTAATATACAAATACTGTGTGTATAATTTTTTCGTTTAGATATATATATAACAGAAGGCAAATTTATTGTTCATGCCAATATTACTGAACCCGAATTATAGTTTTGTTCTCTTTTCCCGACTATTCAAACTATTTTTCACATCCTCAATTGAAACTCTTTATTTTAACTAACTTAAACTAATTATTTTTTTATTGGAATGACCGGGAAAGCTAAGTTAAGACTAGAATTACAAATCTGAAAAATATATATAATCCTAAAGTGGAAAGTTATTTTTAGATTTTTTTCCGTCTTGTTCCCCCAGGAAATCGTTATTTTCCGAAGTCAAAATGTCTTTCCCGCACAAGACTATTTCTAATACATACATTCCATACATACCAAAGTTAATTTTAACGTTTAGTGTTGGTTAATATTTACTAACTTAATATATCTATTTACATCTAATCTTACTTAAATTTAACTTATGAAATGTACTGTTTATAACCCAAACAGTAGTAAGACATGATGCAAAAAAAACCTTATGATATACATCTCACATATTTACATGGTTGGGAGAGTTTACAAACAAGGGGCTACTGGTTATATTAAATATTTGTATTCTTCTAACTTGGTAACTTCTTGTCACTCATGAAGTTTGCTTCTTGAGCGGGGTAGAGTGATCAATCACGGTGACTTGGTGCGCGGATTAGTTAACACTGTGGGGTGACCTGGCGGTCTAGGGGTAAGGTGTCAGACTTCTGTGCTGGGGTCTGGGATCAAATCCTCGGTCCCGGCACAGATTTATCTGATTGCCAAACCCTTCCTTCACCTCTGACAAGACTTGTATTAATCACAACTTGTGAATGTGAGGAATGCCAGGCCTCCACCGTGGTTTGGATTCCACGTTAAACTGTGGGTCCTCCATTTCATCTCACAATAACCCTACCATTACACATTAGCGTAAGTGCGTATAACCCGAACGGGTAGTAAGACGCGGTGTTAGTAATAATAGTTAACACTGTGTGGATAACTGCAGGATGGAGAAAGGGTGAATATTGGTCGTCTGCTTGAAGGGTTGTGTCAAACTGACCAGGGGTGGTGGCCCGAATAACCAAAGAAACGACTGCAGTGGATTAAGTAAGCCTTGGGATGGGGTGACTGTTTCCCACCGTGGGTGTCAGATGCTCGGCCCATTATGGCATAGGGTGGTATACACAGCTAAAGAGCCTTTGTCTCGGCTCTCAGTAGGTAAGACACGCACCCCCGAGGAGGGCTGTCCACACCCATCCCAGTCCATCAGATGGAAATCCTCTTATAATGATTGTGTGTATATGTTTTTTATACCTAGCAAATTAATCAAATTAATCATATGGCAGTAATGTTGATAATCTACTGACATGTTAATATTTAGATTGTGAGACAATATTGTAATTAAAGGTTCTTGTTTATACCCCTGTGTGTTAGGTTGGCAGCGAGGTGAGGCTGAAACTCCACACCAACTCCACTCGTCGAGTACGGTGGGACACTAAGTTAGGCTACTACCACCATCCTGGTCCAATACCCATCTCTCTCTCATCGGTGCTGCCATCTGGGGGCCTAGTTAGTTGTGTTGCAGTGGCGGTGGTCAGAATCTACCCTACACTCTATATGGAGAAAACACAAGAAGGGAGAACTGGTTAGTTACTTTTACAGACAACACATCACAAATAATATTTCTCTTTAAGGAAAACCTCTTTTCACTTTTTGAGGTAGTTGTATTATATTTAGAAGAAGGTATAGGAGAGGCGAATAGAAACATATTGCTATTTGTTCCTTTTACATGTTACTATCTAATTGTCCTATCATTCATTCTCTATCATTTCCCTTTTTCTCATTTTTTTGTTTTTGGGTTTCACAAATCACACTCCTCCCTGATGAGTTCTGATAGACTGAAACCTAGGTGGGGGATTGAGCAGTGACGATAGATTTTCTTCAAGAGGCAGCCATTACCTCTTAGTCCAGTGGCAGCAGTGTAAAGTGTGAACTGTGTTCTTCTTTTCATTGTAAAAGCCATATTATGTTTGTTCTCTTTTATATGTTTCAATCCACCTTTCCTGTACCTTCTTCTAAATGTAATACATATCACATATAGTTATTAGGACTGTCAATGTGAACTCTTAATATAAAACTCACCATGGGATTAGAGTTTCAGGATTCAAGATTCAAATGTAGATTCAACTTTGAAAAAAAGTGGATTCAATCCATTGATTATTCAAATGATTTGAACTATATTAATTGATAGTATCATTAATTACCAAATGGCCTGTAGTAATTAGAGATTCAAAGATTAAGTATAATTCCACCCGCTTGGTCTAACGTGCTTCTCTTGAAAGTAGATTAGACTGTCGATGACAGAGAGATCAAGGTTTGAATCTTGCTCAGGTGTACTGAGCGTAGTTCTTCCAAAATGGTTTTACACTCTTCCTCCACACAAATGCGGGTACACTCCCTATAAATATAACCTTCCAAATCACGAAGACCACTAGTATAATTATTACATAAGTATATAATCCAAATGGCTAGTAAGACACTGTGCTAAAAAAAAGAATATGTCCATTTAAGAAATGAGTGTAATAATAATAATAATGATAGTAATGTCATATATGGAAGAAGATACGAGAAAGGAGAGTAGAAACACACAAAAGGGAACGAACACAATATAGATTTTCAATCAATTTTCTTAGAGAGTTGCTCACTAACTCTCTGTCCAGTGCAAACAATGTTAAGTGTGTAATTATTATTATTATATTTTTCCAGTGTAAAAGCCATATTGTATTGATTCCTTTGTCCATATCTCTCTCTTCCCTGTTCCTTCCTCCATGTAACAAAACCTGCCTTATAAGGTGAAAAGGGTCTTTCCTTAAAGGAATAGAAATCTATTTGAGAATTAATTCAATTAATTAGCTATTACAACTAGGAAGTTAAGTTTAATTCGTTATCTAGAGGATCACTACTGATAGCCGAATAAAACTCACCTAAGTGAAGAATGACAACCTGGATACAAGAATCGAACTAGAGATCTTTGACTTTGAATGTCAATGCTCTATCACTGAACCATCCTATAGACTCAATACACCAACAACTGTGAAAGATGGCTCTGGATCTGAGACTAGCCAGGATGGCTCAATGGTACAGTATCGGTGCTCAGTTTGTCATTTTTCACTTCAAAAGTTTAGGTTTGTGTATTGGTATTATCTGTGGTGTTCTATATTTAGTTAGTTTGTGATCTTTGTGCTGATACAGCAATGTGTTTAATAACCTTATAGTGTATTCTTCCAGTGATGCGCAATGAGCGGGCAGAGGAACATGAATCAGCGCTGTTTGAACGTCGTCGACAAGAGAAGGCAGAGCAGGTATACAGTCAAGTGCAGGCCGAGTTCAACGCGAAGGTATCACATATCAGTATGAAACCTAGCGTTGTAGAGCTGACCACGCTGACTTCAGGAGAGGAGCTTTGCCAATTCCTTGACAACTCACCAGACATATCATCTTTACAGGTACAAGGTCAACTTGCTTGGATTATGTTACTGTAAACCTAGCACATGAACTGTTTTCATCTCAATTTACTTTGTGTTTAGTGATTTGTAGGGGTGTGTCAAGTCTACTTTTTCAATTCAAAGCGAACTAGAATCGAATATATGAAATAATCTCGAAGCCAAATCGAAGTTTGAATTTTTTCAAGTCGAAGTTTTGAAGCTTCACACACCCCTAGTGATTAGTTTGTGTGACGAGTTGCAACTTTATTCTTTTCTTGCACACTGTCAACAATCATTCACACTGGTGAATAAACTCATAAGACTAGTCATTATTTAATAACATAATCATTTGTAAGCAAATTAGAGAAGGAAGCCTCCACGATAGTTGAGAAAATATCAAATTCACGATTTAAAAAAACTAGTTTTAAATCTTCTTATTGGTGGTTAAACACAAATATGATTATAAGACGACTAACAACTTAGCTCAGTCTGTATTGTGTCTACCTACAGAATTAAGGGTCCCGGGTTCGATTCTTTGCAAGGCCGGAAAATCTATAATTTTGTGAGGTTGAGGTCCACAAAGAAACAGTTGGAGGCTGGGTGTTATTTCTGTTCTAGGTTCAAGTTAGTTTATAAGTCAGTCTGTTCAGAAATAATAATCAGTCTGTTCAGAAAGTGCACGTTAAATACTTAAGATTTTAAAAAACTAGGCTTCATCATCATCATCGTCATCACTGATCATCATGAATTGTTTTCAGCCTGTGGCCAGGCCCGTTTAGTAAAGTGTCTCCATCTCCCTCTGGCCTTCCACCATTCTTCCTCTTGCACTCTCCTCCTCTCCTCTCACTTGCACACTTACTGCTATTTGTTCCTCCCATGTCTTCCTTGTGGTCTCTTCCCTACATACTTCATATCCATTAATCTTCTTGCAATCCTCTCCCCTTCCATCCTCATTACATGTCTATACCATCTCAGTCTTGCTTCCTCTACTATCTCATGTACTCCAACATCCTCATTACATGTCCATACCAATCTCAGTCTTGTTTCCTCTACTATCTCATGTACTCCAACATCCTCATTACATGCCCACACCATATCATCCTTGTTTCCTCTACTATCTCATGTACCCCCTGTACCCTAACTCTAGACTCTAGAGATAACCAAAAAAAAGGGAGGGGGGAGAAAATGGAAACTGGTAAAGAATGATAGGAACATGTAAAAGGTATAACCTAAAGGACAAACACAGTAAAAGGACATGGGATGCGAATATATAATATATCTCTATAAAAAACCTCTTTTCACTTTTTAAGATAATTGTATTATATTTGGAAGAAGGTACAGGAGAGGTGGATAGAAACATATAAAAGGGTTTCCTCTTTTAGGAAGAACAGCCCCAAGAGAACATTTTGTTTCCCAGACAAGTTTTCATCTTTCAACAACTAATTTGGCATCACTGAAGCCAACTTGATGTTCATTGTAATTGCTATTACTACAGGAAGTTCCCATGTTGTGATCAACATAATAAAGTGTTTGTGAATGTGTGCTAGTGTTTTTACTTTTATCTATGTTTTATTTTATACAGTTCTTTCATCTATTTAATGTAATATAAACTAACAGCTTGAATATAGTATTTATTTTGTAATTAGTAAAAGTGTAAATGTTAGACAAGCTTTGAGCATGATTTGTGTTGTGTGTTGTAGTCCATGCTTAGTGTCGAACAACAGGAAGCGATAGAAAGGTTTCGTCAGGAAAAACAAGATCAGATAAACAAAGAGATGGAATCTAAAGTACGAGAACAAATGGAGGCTGTTAATAGAATTGTTACTCCATTGCTCAAGGTAAAGTATTAGGGTTTTTTTACAGTGTAAGATCACAAACATACATGACAATAGTTTTGTGTGCGTGAATGTGTGTGCGCTATAAATATAATTAAAGCAGTGGCTATATCTTTAAATAAATGTATTTATGGATGGATGTACAGATGGGTAGAAGCAAACAATATGCTATGTTTATACCTGTTCATTGCTAGTATATTTTGTGACATTATTAGGAACAGGAAGGTTCATCGCTGCAGTTTCAAAAATACACCACTTATGCCTGGTTAAATAAGAGATAAAAATACAAAATTAAGTTTATTTTTGGGATAATAATGCTTCTTGCAGTCCCTCCCTTGTAATCTATTTCTTACATACTTCATTTCCAACTTTCTATTTGGAATCCTCTTTCTTTCCATCCTCATTACATGCTCACACTATCTCTGTCTTGCTTCCTCTTCTATCTCATGTACTCCATATACAACACTTCCTTACACTTCAAAGGGACTTCTCTTCTCCATAGCAGGTCTCTTACGCACCTATATAACAACTCTCCCTTCTGTCCTCTTCTCATTAAATCCTCTCTACTTCCATCTTTCTCCTCAATCATGCTTCCAAGATATTTTACGGTCTGTACTTTTCTAACATCTACCCGATCCAACTTTATAGCTTTAGTTCCTGTACCTCCTCTTCCTTCTCCCCCATACTATTAAGTCATCAGCAAACCTCATGGCTTTCACTATTTCCTCCTCGAGTTTTCCTGCCACTTTGTTCATGACCATTTCCATTAAATATAGTAGTGGTAAGAGGGCACTCCACTGCTTCATTCAATTTTTAATTTGGAACCACTCTGCTGTCCTCCCACTTTACAGCTCAACACAGATCCTCATCCTCATACATGCTTTTCACTCTTTTTACAACTCCTCTTTCCATTTTGAGCTCTTCATCGCTTTCCAAACTTTATTTCTATCCTACATCCATAAATACAATTACCAAGTACTTCCTATATTATAACTTCTTTCCAACAGCTGTCATATAGCAAAGATTAAGTCTATAGTAGAACTTTGTTCCCTAAATTCGTGCTGATCCTATCTCCACATTCCTTTCATTTTATTTACTATTCTCTTTTCCAGTAACTTCTCATATATTTTTGTACAGTTTCACCTCAGCGGTATCCCTCTTTAGTTTATACACCACTTCCTGTTCCCTTTATTGAAAATAGATATTATAACTCCCTTTTCCAGTCTTCCAGTACCTTGTTCTGCTTCCAAACCACTCTCAGCACCCTGTATAACCCTTGTATACATGCTTCACATGCCGCCCTAATCATCTACACAGTCAGTTTGTCCACACCTGGTGCTTTTCCTTGTTTCATACTCTCTAACGCATCCTCCACCTCTTTACATGTTGAACCTCTTTCCTCCTCTTCTATTTCTTCCTGCTACTCTCTTTGACTCTCATTCTTTTCCTCTTCTGGGTTGAACATTTCCTCAAAATATCTCATCCATAGTTCCTTTCCTTCCTCTCCTGTCTTCAACGTTCTTTATTATTCATCTATCATTCTAACTCTTCTTCTTTGCTCTCTCCTCCTGTTTTTTACTAGGCTATATAACATCTTCTTACTTCCTTCCATGTCCAGTTCCAGCATTTTCATCCATTTTGGCATCTAATCCTTCCTGGCTTCCCGTACACCTTTTTTCTTCTTCTCCCTATATTCTTCCACTGCTTCCTTTCTCCTGTCGTTCCACCAGGGTTTCTCCTTCCACCTCCTCCTATTACCTGTTCTCCCACATACCTCCTCAGAATGTTCTCAAACCTTTCAACCTCTACACTTTGCATCTCATCCTTGGATTTTAAGCTTTTTACCTTTTTTATGTACAGCTCTTTCCTCTTCATTTTCTAGCCTCCCCACCCTTATTCTTATTTCTTGTCTTACTTGCTTTCTTCTACATTCCCATCCCTTTGTCTGCCACCAAAGGACACACTTGATATTACCTTGATGTTTAAGGTCTACCTTTTCATTTCTTCATCCATAATAAAGTAGTCTTTCACCGACTTCTGCTCCTCATACCAACTGTAACCAGTGATCTTATGACTTTTTCTTTCCTTCTTATAGCAGCTGTTTACCACTTTCATTTTATTTCTTGCACATAACTCCAACAGCTTTCTACCCTCCTCGTTTCTCTCTTACCATCCTTCTTTCCCTAACACCTCCTCGAACCTTACTTTCGCTCTTCCTACTTTTGCATTCAGATCCTCCATTACTATCTGACACACTTATCAACACTAGAGATAGCAATTATTTGAACTGTGCCTGAGCAGTATCGGTAAAGGTGGGCATTATTGATAAAACAGGCAGATATTTGGGTAACCGGTGTCTAGTTGTAGGCTAATGCTTGCACTCGGGCAGCCATGTCTTTTATACTATTGGTAATAATGAGGGATTGGTAGTGCAGCGAATTGAAATTTATTATGACACCCAAGCATTTCTGATCATTTATTTTAATGTATAAATGTGTGTTACTTGTCTGTAAGACATTAAAATTTGTAAACCTCCTGCTATGATAATGATTTTTTTATATATACATTCATTACTGTTTCCAGCCTGTGGCTTGGGTCACATTTTTATACAAGCCATATTATTTTCCACTACCGGCTTGCTAGGCCTGTTGTAGCTTCATATAACCTATAATCTATCGTAAGTCTAGGACAGGCACAACATCCAGTCTCAGGTTGTTAAGATTCTGATGGATACCTACTATATAAGAATGATAATGTTTTGCAGCCTATTTCTCAGAAACTATGCATAATAACAACATGCGGTTTTTTGTATTATATTATATTTAACTTGTAAATTTAAAATGGACTATATTAATAAAAAATGCTACAAGGTAGTATTTACTTTTTTACAATAAGATATAATTTCAATTAAATTAAAATTAAATAAAACATGAAATACAATAATATAATTATGAAGTTATCAGAATGTTCTATCATACACGACAAATATTTATAGTACAATAATTTTTAGAAATTTTGATATTTTCAAATTAAATAATGTCTAAGCTGTTGAAAAAGTTTAGTTGTTTCCTGCTAGATGGGTTTGTCATCAGAAGCACCTCTACTCCTCTGCTCCCCAACCCCTTTTTGGTATTATCTATATTTCCATCTTTTTGTAAGCCCTGCTGCTCCCCTTCCCTCTCCCCATTTACATCCTGTTCAGGTAAAACCCTTGACTTGACACTAATTGTCTGTCACTTTGTTACTACTATTACCGTCAAACCTGAGTTATTGAAAATGTTCCCTGTGATGTATTTGTATGATCTATGTTAAAAGTGTTTTTATATTGTAGACTTGATTATGTTTAGCTATAGATAATTGCATAAACAGTGTTTCTTGATTAGATAAAACCTATTTATATAGCGTTGGTTTTGTAAGAAGAGGTGAAAATTATTTCTCTAAATAGTTTTATTAATATTTTATAGACGAACAAGACCTTTTCCTACTTATAGCAGGATTAAGTTTGAAGATATTAAGATTCAGTGGCGCATCCAGGAGTGTACTTTAGGGGAGGGTGGGCATGTATGTCAAAGTTATTATTTCTGTTCCCTGAAAATATTCATCAAATTATTTTAGTTTAAGACATATTTTTTTTAGAGAAATTATACACACACATAAACACACAGTACACATTAAAATTAGTAGAATAATTTTAATCATGTTACATGACCTATAGTACTGTCAATACGTCGGTAAACTCCAATAATTAATAATAATTATTGTTATTAATTAATAATTGATTAATTTAATGATGATGATAATGGTGATGATGATAAATAATAATAATAATAATAATAATAATAATAATAAATCACCATGAGAAATGTGGTAGCTGGCATCTAGCAGAAGATTTAAGAACTGCCAAAAGAAAAACCAAATTAAAAATAAAATTGTTTTTGTGTAAGTTTTGACTGCCAAAAGTGACAATAAATCAACATATTATGTTCATTGCAGATTATATGTTTTGACAAATGAATACATGAGATTTGATCTGCTAACTTTTGCTAGCTGTTAGTTACCTACACTCCTATGGTGAATGGACTATATTATCGACCGGTTACGTAGAGAGGCGCCAAAAAGCAATACCGCTCGGGCACGAAATTTACCTCGGGCCGCACCTGACTCTCTGGCATTAGGAACTAAGAACACTGTTAGAGAAAAAATTAGAAAAGAGAAACATCTTTGTCAACCAAAGCGCATAAGAATCAAATTCATTTTCAAAAACCTGTATTAAAAAATATATATTTGTTTATAGCTCAAAACTTATTGGTTTATTAAAGATATATTTCAAATAAAAGATTTTCACCTTTAATAGTACTACAACTTTAAAATGACAAGTTATTACGAGTCTCAAATAGTTGCATGAAAATCTCCCCTATGTAAAGTAACCTCAAAGTCATGTTCATGAAAAAATGAAACTCTCCATCTTGTTTATAATAATAAACAGTGT
This sequence comes from Timema genevievae, assembly GCA_902155825.1. NCBI lineage: Eukaryota > Metazoa > Arthropoda > Insecta > Phasmatodea > Timematidae > Timema > Timema genevievae. Next base: position 79,694 of record CABFWO010003663.1, read on the forward strand.
TTAGACATCAAATTTAAACAAAATCGTTAGAGCAAATTTCGAGAAAATAGATTTATTCTCTTTTTGCCTTTCAATAGTGTAAACAAGCCTTAAATTTAGGGTTAGATATCTAATTACAAAAACCCCTCCATGGGGGGAACCTTATGAAAACCCCAGATACAAAGTTTTAGCCCAAACAGTAAAATGGTTTTGGCTCTAGCCCAAGCCAAGGTACAAACAGTCAGACGGCATTAGGAAACAACTTTTTTCGTTTCAGGGGGTTATGAAATGTCAACATTTATCAAAATCTCGATTTTGAATATTTGACGATTTTTTCTCCGAGGTGTTGAGAGAAAGTAAATATTTGTTTACAAAACTTAGTTACCCACAGCGATGTTCTAGCCGTTGCTTGCCGTTGGTTTGATCGCCATTGATGAGGAGGTCTAGGTTCGAATCTCATCTGCGTGAACTGAAGATGGTTTTTCCTGTTAAATATATACATATACCTTTAACGGTTTTCCACAAGTGATTTATCACTCTGGTTTTCCCATCTTCACTCCATGCAAATGTGGGTTCATTTCCTCTTAGCTACCTTCCTTATCTCTACCCAATCAAATTAAGTCGTTAATAACCTGTGTTCTGAATGCATCAATAAAAAATAAAAAACTTTGTTTTGGATGGTTTATAATCATGTTATATAATAAATTAATAATTTTAAATGAAAACCTGGTTTACCGAATTTTATTTAATTCAGATATATATATTTTTTTAGATCTTAGAATACATTTTTCTTGTTATTATGGTGCTCGAAAAAGTTAACAGTAGGGCCTATTTGTAAAGTGAAGTAAGTGTACACTACGTAGATTATATTTAATCAAGATAAAATTTAAAAATTGCAATTTATTGACAACTTTGGCAACCTTTTCTAACGCATTACATTTTATAAAGATATTTCCAATTTTTTTTTAAACAGGCTATCACCTAGAACAAAATGTGTTTTCACTTTGGTTTTTCTATCTTCTGTACAAACAAATTGTCGTGCACTTATTTTAATTCTAACCTTCTTATAGCCTATATTTAAATAATTAGCGTAAATAGCGACCGTAAAAACTATGTCACTGAAAAAAACTAAAAGAAATGGCTACTTTTTTTTTAAATATAGGGAAGAAAATATATTTTTATATATTTCTACAATAATAAATAAACTAAATAAAAATTTCACAATCTACTGTAAATAATGATTTCCTAAGGTAACTCAGAACAGTTATACTTTGACAGGGATTTGAGCCCTTGTCCTTTGACTTTGGACGTCATTCTATAAAACCTCAAGATTGCGGCTCAAAACTCGGCATCACTCCATGGAGAGTATATTGAGGATAGCTTGTCTTTTGTTGAGTGGCAAGCAACAAAGTTGAAAGGATTAAAAGGGAGGATGGTGGCTGCCTGTGGAATGTAAGGACCTCTGAAAGGGGGGAAGTATAGGAGGGGTGGGAGGGGTGGGTGGGGTGACTATCATAGCTACAGTAGCGAACCTCTTGTGAAGTGGTAATGCATTGTACTACTTGGAAGAGAGGTTCGCAAAACATCCAGTCCTCGGCCTTTAATTCATCACTGTGAAAGGGTAAACCCACATTTCATCAATGATAAATTGTTGGTCATGCCGGGAATCAAACCTGGGACCCTTAGCTCAGTAGACAGCCATGCTATCGACTGAGCTAAGGTGTTGGATTGCCATATTGATATAAATGCTCAATGAAATATAATATTTTTAATTTTTTTTAAATTTTTTTTTAAATTTCATCTGTTCAGGTTATACATTTAGTTACATACAGTAGCTCCATGGCTTCTTTGGTGCTGACTGATGGTCAGAAGTCAACTGTGAACTGTCAGCACCAAAGAAGCCATGGAGCTACTGTACATACTTACACTATGTCATTAGTAACTCGCAAGCTCGTTAGCGCACTCACAAAAGTACACCACCTATCCCTATCTTGAGCTATATCTATCCAGTCCATCACATTACATCCTATCTCTCTCAGGTCTATCCAAATGTTATCCTCCCATCTGTGTCTAGGTCTTCCCAATGATCTCTTCCCACTTGGCTTGCCATT
>CABFWO010003664.1:0-25547 GCA_902155825.1 Timema genevievae
TGTAAATATGTGGATATCCTGGACAGGTAGTAAGACGTGGAGCATGGTACTATTCTACCTTCCTCATCTCTACCACATTAGTGTAAGTATTTGGAAACATCTGGTTGGGTAGTAAGACACGGAGAATCGGGGGGGATAGGGGGTGAAACCACAAATACCACACTCGTAAGATAGGTACTATAAAAAAAAGTTTGTTATAATTTATAAATGGCCAGTACTGATAAATGAAAATAAAGAACACAATGATGATTGTATTGTTCTGGCAGCAACGTTCAACCAATATAATAATAATAATAATAAATTATGTTTTATATGTCATTGTTTAAGAAATATAAGAGTAAAAAGAGTTTCTCATCATTAACTTGACCTTCATAGAGAATAAACACATTTTCACAGCTTTCAAATGGCAGAAGATTGAAACAATGGCCTTGAATTCTCGAATATAAAATTCTAATTGTAAAAGGAATTTCACGGAGCTGTGAGTTCGGTAGATTAAGTATGTATTGTAATAACGATAGTTATTTATTTATTAAAAATGCATACGACCATTTCATACGTGAATCACGTATCACCCGGCCTAGAAACCTGTCAACACCGAATACCACTTCCGGTCTGTCTGAAAATATAAATCTGCGTCATCTGTTAATAATAATAGTATATATCCACAATTTCAGATGGGATGCTTTTTATGGTAACACAGCCCACTAATTTGTACTTGTACCTTAATTTTGATATTGTTTGAACCATAAATAAAGCCATATATTTTGTTCATAAAATTTTGGGGAGGGTTTGAACCCCCCCCCACTCATTAATTAAGGATTTTTTACACACACATATATAAATAAATAAATCTGTGTACGTTATTTATTTGATAGCAAGAATACTTTTGACTTTCTTTGCGAGAGCAAACAAATCCAGAGAGGACTAAAAAGTATTTCAAAGAGAAGGGGAAATATTTTATCCGAGCGTTGTGAGGGAGGGGGGTGGCAGCAATAATTTCTGCATACCCTCACCCTCCACCTGCAGGGCTCCACTCAAAAAGACCTGCCAAATCTGCGCTTCAGTGCACAATAAATGCAGCTGCAGTCCATAACGTACTTCCAGGAGTCACTGTTCCGAGCGCTTGGAGCGCTGCCGCTAAGCGAACAGAGATGGCACTGGGCACGCCAGACGGCCAGAGCCGGTGGGAACTCGACCGCAGTTATCACTCACGTCTATAGCTGTTATCTGTGGTAGCGCGACGAGCTCTAGTAAAATGTTATGGCCATGATTGTGCTTGCGAGAATGCTCGTTGAAGGATCAACTAAAACTGACAGCAAACAAATGGGACAAGGTCGCACGCCAGGATTGTTTGTTAGTTTGGCGTACAGTAAACGTTTAATAACTTAGCTTCAATCCTTTTATTTTATAGGAAGAGCTTTTTAGAAAATACAAACACCTATAAAACACGAACATGTCCTCCCACCTTCATCGGTATAATTATTGCACGACGTACTACATTCGTTAGTATATTCACTACATTCGCCAAGTTAAGTAGAGCTAGTTGGAACTCTGAAGAACACTTAGGCCTATTGGCCAAGTATAAACGAAAATACATTCCCATGTGTGATGTGTGGTACTAGAGCAGAGCCTATGTATGATTATTCATATTAGTGGGTGGGTGAGAACATATCATAGGACCAGTGTTGCCAACTTTATAGTCTCTAGCGATAGTACATGGACTTGAAACGGATTGTATTTAGACCGGTAGGATACTACTTTCTGACATTATGTTGATGAACCATCCAATTTTCATAAACAATAATAATTTATGTAAAATTTGTTACTCTATCGCAGGGCACAGGATATTACTTTTAGAAAATATCCTAAAATTGGATTGTACGGGTGGTGAAATTATATCAATAGTATCTAGATCGTACAGCTGGCAACACTGCATAGGACATAGATACAGTTTTAAAAAGCTCTGCTTACTCTGGCAACACACCAAGCCACGCAACTGACTATATTGTACCTTTTTGTGATTCGGGTAATCAGCAGCAAGTCATAAATAAAAATAACAAAAATGTGAAATTACATCGTCGATCTCATTGCCAACGTTGATATTGGGAGGGGGTTACACGCTTGTAACTTTGTTTATTCCATGCGAAGGGGAGGATGAGGGGGTTGCAAGCGTGAATGTTTGTTAATAATTTACCAGTACATGTTAGTGATTTCATGACATGGAACGATCAACAAACGTGTAATTTCTTTGATGTCGGGTCCCAATGGACAGATGAGAGGAATCGCCTCGCCATCAACAAAGTCAAATATATCATCAAATGCATGTTCAACTATAAAACATGTGGCGTTTATAAGAACGTTGAGTGGGAAAAAATATTTCACTAAAAGGTTAAAATCTATAGAAAAACTTGTATCAAAAATGTATGTTTGAAAAATAATGAATAGCCTATTTAAAATCTCACAAATAAATATTTTGAAATCATAGATGAAATATGATTGGTTTAGTTTGTTACTTTTTTTTTTGCTTACTACCCATTCGGGCTGTACACATATCTACTAATGATGCTACTGTGTTAGGGATGAGTAAGGTTGAATTTAGAGGAAATATACCCGCATTCACATGGTGAGGTGAAAAGCATTTAGAAAAAAAATAGCCTCAGTATAAGTGACCAGGACTCGAACCCTGATCTGCCCATTATCGGCAGTCAAGTATGTTGTGAAAGTGATGCCTTAGATCAGGTGTAGGCAACTTGTCCATCGCGATAAACCAGTCGATCTTTCAAAAATTTTCAGTCAAGCGTGTAAGAAAACTAATTCATCATTAAAGTCAATTTTTGGATCTTCTAAACTCCCCAATATACTTTGAAATTATTTTCAAATAATATTAGAGAGTGACCAAAATAAACTTGATTAGTCATAATCAGTAATTTTATAAGAAAAGAAAATAATTTATTATTAAATTTAATTTTTTTTTAGAAGAGAGGGAACATAAGTTTTTTGAGGAAGGTTGATTTGAAGGAATAAATAAGATGCATATACCAAAAAAACACCTAGGATTGGAGAACCGATGCATGATCATGGGACCTCTGACATTCAACCATGGAAGCCGGTAACAAAAGTTTATCTCATGGCCAAAGGATTACAGTGCAATAATAATAATAATAATAATAATAATAATAATAATATGATATGCTCTTCCCCTCAAGTTTGGGGGGTAGGGGAGGGGGGATCATTTTAGGTTATCTTAGCTTGCGGGTTTTTTCAGATCGATGAACTGACTGATGGCAGACTTGATTGATCAATTATCTCAATCCTAGTTGACAAGTGAAATGAGTGATGACCGAGCAGTCCGACAAAAGTGACACAAATGGGAGTAAGATGACGAAACGTGACATTGAAATAAATTCTATGCACTGGTTAGTAACAGCTTAAACCAGTTGACCTGGGCAGGATGAAGAGAGTGGATAGTGACAGTACTTCTAGGGCAGTCTCAAAATGGCAATTTTGCTTTTCTAAGCCAACTACAATCAACTAACAAACTATAGAGTTTACTTTGTGTCAGCTCACTCGATAATTACTAGTTTAGTACATATCATTTAGTTGGGCACCACTTTTAAAGAGTCCATTACTCTGTGACTTTCCCATGTTGTCAACTCTACTATGCTGACCGTCTTTTTAAGATGTCGTAATTGGACATATAATTACTTATTATGAAACTCAGAAAAAAAAATAATAGGAGAGAGTTGCAATTAACTATGATGCATTCATTAATAAATTACTGAGAAATAATTTATACTTGGAGAAGTGTCAGTAAAGAAACTAAACTGCTATTTGTAAGTTTCTCACTCAGACTAGACACAGTTTAACTGCCCAAGATTGCTTTAATTATAATAGTGGCTCATACCGAGCACATAAGCCCAGGAGTCTGGACACCACTTGCCTCCACCTTTCAGATATGTCAACTAATGATACATTTACCCACTTCAGTGGCTGAATGGTCTAAGGAGTCACTCTTGTGTAAGACTGGCGAGCTGATAACGAGGAGAGCGGGGTTCGAATCCGATTGGGTCTGAGGGTGGATTTTCCTATATGGTTTCCCACTCTCCTTCCGTACAAATGCAGGTATATTACCTCTAAAATGCTTCCTTCCTCATCCCTAACCCATTAGAGTAAGTATTATATGTGTATAACCTGAACATGTCATAATATGCAGTGATAAAACTAAAATAAAAATAATAATACATTTAAATACAGTTAAAACTCAACTTTTCCAAACAATGAAAAATAAAGATAATATCGAGTGATGAATTATCATTATGTTAGCAACGCTAGACCTAAATACAACAGAAGTGGTCATTTGAATCATACAATTGGGTGTAAAACAATCTGTGTATTATATATACTTTATCATTAAAGGCCTTAAGTCAATACAAACTGTATTGCATTATTTGAACCAGATTACAACTCCGTGTTATTTAAAATTCCTTCAGTTCACAAGCAATGAGAGGCTCAACTTACTGAAATCAAAAGTATTTACTAATGTTCTATACATTTTTCTATTTTGTGAGCATTTTGTTTAATTTTGAGTGTGTTTGTAATTTAATTTTAAAAATATTTTAAGTCATCGAAGGCTTATATTTAAGGGAATTTTGAGGGACTTTTTAGGTCATAAATATTTGGGCCATAGTCATAGCAAAGCTATTTACAACTCAACCAAAAAAAATGGCCCAAGATAGGAATTACAAACTAGTTCAAACATAAATTGTTCAAAAAATTAACATTAGATAAAACAACTGAATTAAAATTATTCACTTGGTTTTCAGAGTGAAAATGTTGAGTATTAAAACAAAAATTGAGTATCTGGACTAGGTAAAAAGAATGGGTTTGTTTCTAAAAAAAAATAAGCTTAGTGAACACCAATATGATCGTTTTCTCTTCAATGAAGACTGTTCATAATAACTAGTGATTGGAGGGGTCAACTGAAAAATTAAGGCATAGGCACAATTAGCTATTATTTAGTGGAACAGAAAAAATGGAGACAGAAATAACCATGTACATACCAAGTGGAGGTGGGTAACGGGGGTATGGTTACAGTGGTTCATGGCGAATCCCCAATTGGAGTTTTCAAGAATTTTCTTTAACATAAATCCCTCGTGAACCAATTTAAAGTGTTCCAATACATATGTCAAGTTGGAAAATAAAGTTTCAATCATTGTAAGCTAAAAAGTCAAAGTGAAAAATGTTATACACTGAAATATTTTGTTGTTGTTTTACTAGCATTTTTAACATTGAGATTGATTCTCTTTATATCCTCACTGAGAGGATGTTTTTTCCCAAATTCAGTAAATTACTAAAGGTGTCTCATTTGATCAAATTATTGCACATGTCCACTCTACTAATGACACCCATAGGCTAGAAGTCCCGGTTCAATAAGAAATGCAAATGTTCGGGTTAATTGACTCTTTGTCTGGGCTAATTCTTTAGCACAGATATTAACTCTCCTGGTGCAATATATACTATGTTGTTAGTTTTCAAGTTGTGTACAGAAAAATGAACAATATATTTTTCGATACTATCCAGGGATGCCCAGAGGATTCAGGGAATCTGAATAAATTCAATTTTATTGTTCAATTTTTGTTTCAAACTAAATGATTAAACCAAATTCTTTGCTTTCTATTAAATTAGTATTTAAAGTGTGCCTATAAAAAAATGGAATTTTGATTTTTTTAACAAGTTTAAATATTATATTTACATTTCTAGCCGCCTTTAAAAGAATCAAAAAATCTTCAAAAAAAGAGCAATGATTTTTTAAAAGTGAGAGGTTTAGGTGATCGAGGGCCCTATGAGGTCCTGGGACAAACTCCTTCATTTGCTGTAATCTCTGGGCAAACCTGAATATTATCGTTGATGTCACCAACACTGTTGTTACTGTCACTATTATTAATATATTATAGATGTGAGAGTACCCCCATAACATTTTTTTTAGTAAAATAAGTTTTTAATAACGATTTGTGTATGGTCAAAAGAAAGAAACAAATGTGTAATTTAGTTAATCAAAAATAAAATGTAAATTAGATTAAATTAAAGTGGTCTGTGTATGAAATTACACAGCTCTACAGTTGAAAACTCATAAATGCAGTTTATAGTTGTAGAATCAGATGTTACATACTAGTAATGATGGTTAAGTAACCACATCAGTAGTCACATAGTCTAACGCGCCAATCTCATGTTGGACTGGATTGCCGGTGACAGAGAGATTGAGGTATAAATCCCAGTTAGATATATTGAGAGTAGTTTTCCCTAAATGGTTTCCCACTCTCCCTCCAAGCATATATTTGTGTAAATTTTCTCTGAAATTAAACCGTCCTCAATCCTGCTCTATTGGTATAATTAATGTATATGTAACATGAAAGGGTACCAACAATAAAGATTGATTGATTGATTGATTGATTGATTGATGGTGATCACAGGTCTTTAAAACCACGTTCTGTTCTCCTATCCTCCTCTACACCTAGCTCCTTGAGAGCAAAGGCCACATCGTCACATCATCTCGTTCTGGGTCACCCTAGAAGTCTTTGAGTGGGAGGTATGCCATTCATGACAGTTCTTGGACTTCTTTCCGGCTGTATTTTGGCTACGTGCCCTGCCCATCTAATCTGGTTTGGTCTCATTTTTTGTATTAGATCCGGTTGCTCTATTAACTCATATATTTCCAAAGATGCAATAAGAATTTAAAAAAAAGTAGTGATGGTATAGTTTGAAATAATATTACATTTTTTTCAAAAAATTCCTGTCATCTGTCTGTCACCAATAATCCAGTTCAACATGAGAGTGATGCATTACATAATTGATTATTTTAAGGTTGAGCCTATGATGGACGTGTGAGGTCATCAGATACTCATAGCCCGTTCCACTCTTAAATTGCAATACAGGCTTTTATGGAAACTTTACCATCTCTTTACAAACCATTGGTAGAGCCCCGTAAACATGGTTTTATTTTTAGTTAAATTTCATTTATTAAATCTCACTTTTCGGTGATATTTCGTTTTTATTCAAAATTACATGTTATCTGAGGTGTTTCAGTATTATTTACATATAAAGTTTGTCTGTGTATTTCACAATTTTGTAGCCTAAAGTTAGCTTAAACTATAGCATAATACTAATCAAATTATAGCATTGTCAAAGTTTCTGCTTAATTTCTTCTTAATTTCGTGTTTATTTAAAGATTTTTTTTTTGTAAAAGTGGTGTTATTTCGTTTTATGGGAGGATTTCTTATAACAAGACAATTTTGTTTTATTTAGCTTTTCAAAAGATTGTAAATCATATCTAAAAACTATCAAAATAAAAAGTACTTGATTCCATCTTTGTATGGCACTTTTCGCTTTATCGCGTCTCACCATTTTTACGGGGCTCTAACCATTCGTTTCCCCATTAGCTCTGTCCTTTTTCCACCTAAAGAAGGTGCCATTTTATAACTAGGAAATGAACGTCGTTATCTATCTGGAAGAAGAAGGCATTCACTGATACATATAGTGAAAGCAATAAAACAAACTACCAAATAAAATTTTAAATAACTTATTTTTTACAAAAAAAAATTAACATCAGTCTCACGAGTTTCCAAATATATCACTCCATAAGTTTCATTTACAAATGTATGGGAAAGCCATTACTTTTATGGTGGCTCAAGTAACAGTCATGAACAACACTCGTAAAGTATGAACGTAATAAAAAAAATTGAAAACATATAAAAACCCCTAGAAATATTTAAAGTAAAACAGGAAAAGGTTGTCTTGCTAGAAACATTGTTTCGTTTGAGTTTATATGGATATATTATGTTAAAAAATTATAAAAACTGATCAAATTTATTTTTGGAAAAACTATGGTCCAATAGAACCTTCCATTTATGTGTGGTGTCATTTTGAAGTTGCAGAGTGAGAAACACGATTCACACTCTGCCTGTGCTTGAAGAATACAGCAATGTAAGAGAGTATGTTCCAACGTTGAAACCTGACGTAATGTCAGCGCACTCATCCCATACATTTAAAAATTGATAATATTGGCAACATGCACAAATTTTACTCAGTTTTACATTCATATGGAAACCAATAATTCTTAGTTTTTGTAGGTCAATAGGCTGAATATTGATGCAATTGCAGAGACAATGTTAAATATTTGAAAATATATTTTATGTGCAATAACAATTTATTATACCTTAATATACTTTTGGGTGAATAATCCAGCTTCTCGCAATGGTGGTCAATCAGGCTAAGGCGTTATACTATCATTACACTCTGTCACTATTAAGAATCAGGTTAACGTTATAACAGTTGGTAGTGTGTGTGCCAAATGAGCTAGGGATCCCTGGTTCCATTTCCGGTATGGTGAAAGATTTTTTATAGGTAAATATTCATGTAGAGGACTGAATGCGTTGTTCTTCTTTAGTATTAAGCTAGTGTGTTAGTTGTGTGTTGATATAATGTGTGTTCAAAAAGTGCATGTAAAATACACTAGTAAAAAAAATCTGTGGAGTTGGTTTTATCAAGTGATTTTTTCTTAGTTTCAGGTAAATACCAATGCAAGCACTCCCAGAAACATTTCCTGATCTTTTTGATTTAAACTAGTATAAGTTCCTGATAGCCAAAACACAGGTGCCAGATGTAGCTCTATGAGTAAATATAAATAAATTTATATCCTTATTGATCTTACCATCAATTAAACCTCCCTAATGATAAGTCAGGAATGTGAACCAATGCCGTCTTGGAAAGGCAAGCACACAACTGTTTGAAACTTATCCAAGAAATCTGTCTACCAGTTATGAGTTAGTGTTATGTTTCGGCCATTAATTTGGTGCAGGCATACATAGTCTATGGTAATTTAATTGTAATAAAACCCACTTCGGTGGCAGCGTGGTTTAACGCACTACTCTTGTGTGTAAGACTAAACTGTAGAAGACGGGGAGATCAGGATTCAATCCTGGTTAGGTGCACTGAGATTGGTTTTCCACTCTCCCTCCACGCTAATGCGGGTGCAAGTCATTTAAATTAAACCTTACTAATCCATAACCCATTAATGTAATTAATACATAGACGTAGCCGCTGAATGGGTGATAAGGTGCACGCTAAAATTTTTTTTAATAAAATGTAAAACCAAGGTTATAAATTAATAACCTATTTATATATTAGAAACATCTGATAAGTATGGATGAGTTAGGTAATTGTTTGGTAAAGTAAACAAACATTCACATGAATAAAGGGGAAAACCATTTTTTAACTGACTTGTAAAAACTATCTTCAGTTCGACATGCTAGAATTCAAACCACAACCTATTCATCGCAGGTGATTTTGTGCAGTGTGTGTAAATTTAAAGCAATTTTAATATAACTATAAACAGAATAATACACATAAATTTATATAAACCAAACTTCAAATGTATTGCCAAAAAGTATTTTAAGCTTTGTGTAACTTTCAAATAGAAAAAATTTCAATTTCTTCTCAAGCAGATAAGATCTGGCAACTACATGCTCCATAAGACCTGTACTGCAATTTAAGAGTGGAACAGGCTAAAGAGCTAACAAAAACCAAGCCCAAATGAGACAACTTTGACAGTTATATAAGTTGTTTCTACAGGGATTGCGTTTTTACACTGGAATCTCTTTTGGTTTGGCTTATAAGACAGAAATGTGTTGGATTTTTTTTAACATTCTAGTTACATTTTATTAGCGTGATATGTGTTGTTTGCAATTTAATAAACAATTTATAAAATTTGATCAAATATACTCTTTGATTAATTTGTATGTCATATCATTAAAATCATGGATTAGTAAAATTGAACTCAAAATTTAAATATAGTTAATTTATCAATTTCCAAACTATTTTCTGTGATATTGCTACCACATTGTAATACTTCCTTGCCTACTAAAGTAGAGTGTATCAAGACGTAAAAGTAAATATTATTTCCTCTGTGGAAAGCTAGACTTCTTGTCATATAAAAAAAACTACAAAATTGGTCAAAATATATAATCATTTAAAACTAGCTAGTTCTGAGGACAAAATTGTAATAGCATAGTATAATAGCAAGTGTATGCTTTTGGAAAAGTGAAATGTAGTCTTAACTTAAACCATGACTTCTATGTTATGGTAAATAAATTAAATAAAGATTTTGGAATGTATTGTTTTAAGGCGGGGAACTGCTTTTATTTTAAATAGATTTTTATTTAAAAAAAAAAGTTTTTAATAGCCTAGAGGATGGAGAAAAAGTCAATAAACAGATTGTGGTTGGGCCAAATTGTGCAAACCTCGAGTCAGGATCATCCTATGCCTAGGACACAGACAAGGTATATACTAGGCACTCAGTCCCATGGAACTTTCGCTACGCTCCTTGAACCAGGTTGAGTCCATCAACAATTAGGTTCGCTAGTGTCACTGCTCAGTGATAAAAACACTTTCAAATGTGCAATTGTTAAACAACTCACTGTTAACATGTTCATCAAAAAGGAACCATTGTAATCATAATGGGCGGTTTGTGTAAGCTCTTTGTGAGGTAGGATTATGTGAAGAAGGTGTTGGGTCACTACCTGGACGTAGCTTTGTGGAAGTCGTGCGAATGACTCGAGATGGATATTTGTGTCCTCTCTCTAACGAAACAATTTTTAAAATGAGATATTTTAAAAAAAATACTCCTTGATAGCACCTAGCAATACCCATGTTGAGGGACTCAATCTCTCCCAATGAGCGCAGCCATTTTAACCTGGAGTCTGTGGGTCTGGTGTATACCCTGTCTGTGGCCTAGGATCACTTAGCTTGAGTTGATCACCTTGCAATCTTTATTATTTAGAATAGTATTTTTACTGTGTTTCTTAATATTAATTAAAGATCTAAATTTTTTCTTTTGTGGTATTATACACCACCAGCAAATTGGAGACACCATACCATGTATCTTTAGTATTGTAAGGAAGAGTTTGTATGTCATGAGCACCTACCACATGCAGAGGGCTGGAATATTCAAAATGATGAGCCCCTGTGCACAAACATGTGCAAATTAAAGCTGAAATTTAAAAACTTTTACTAGATTTATTTTTACTAACTAAAAACCCAGGTTGGGTCCCAAGCAACACATGGCTTAAAGGCACTCACTAACTTAAAAGTTACCTTCAACCTTACAGTCAATAACTAAAAACATTTATTTCGGGCAATATTGGGTACTACAATTAGTTAGTACTGAGTACTAACTAATAATAATAATATAGAGAATTACATTCAAAAAATAATATATATCATCTTTTAATTCATATGAAGCTATGAGAGGCCTAGCAAGCAGGTAGTGGAAAATATATGGCTTGCATAAAAAATTGACCTAGGCCATAGGCTGGTAACAGTAATGGATGTAAAAAATTTTTCTCTTAATTGTTAGAAAATAAAATGTGTAGGATTAAAGCTTTTTTTGAGGACATGATTTTTTCAAATAAGGTTATTTATTTCTAGTACAATGACAATCGTGACTATCTTATATACTCTTCTAAAGTTCCTAATATGAGCCCATGTAAAAGAAATTCCCCTTCCGTCCATGTATATTTGAGGCCAGAAAACAGGAGTTTTTAAAAGTCCTTGACATACCAAGTTTCTGCACATGATAGTACTCGGTACATCACTAGTGAGCTAACAAAGTGAGTCAACGTAGGATTACCAGAACATTTATCAAACTCAATAATAGGATGTAGAGTTTTTTTTTCTGTCCTGATAGATTAGCGACATCCCATCAAGAATTTTGTTGTCAAGAGACTGGAAGTGATAATAAACAGAAACCAAAATAAAGGAAGAGGATTTACCAGTAGCTCTGTGCCTTAAACAACCATCAGAAGATTATTAATATAACAGCACCATGTTGTATCTATAACATTTGACACAATTATCAGTGTACTAGCACCTTGTCATCCCTACACCATCAGATACCTCCAGCATCAATCAGAAGTTCATAAGTACTATGTCATCCCTGTGCTAGTTAACACCTTCAGCAATCATTTGCAGTGCATCAGCACCTTGTCATCCCTAAATTATTTAATACCCTCATAAACCTTCAATAGCCAGGTCAGAATACAATGTGCCAACTTTCCGGCCAATAGTGGCTGACTACATGCCATCAACCAAATAGAGGATCAAGGATTCTGTGCACATCCTTTACCCAAATAAAAATCATATATATATATTAAAATATATTAATTGAAAATTTTAATTCATCTTTTTTAAGACCTTAAATGAAGACAAAATGTATATACCAATATTGAGTCACAAATTAATATATATATATATTTGACACCTTAACTCAGTCGGTAGCATGTCTCTCTACTGAGTTAAGGGTGCCGGGTTAGATTCCAGACATGGCAGAAAAATTTATCAATGGTGAAATGTAGGATTATCCTTTCACAATGATGAATTAATGGCTGGGGGTTGGATGTTGTGCCTGTCCTAGTCTTAAGTTATATTATAAGTAATATGAAGCTAAGACAGGCCTAGCAGGCCGATAGTGGAAAATATATGGCTTGAATAAAAAAATGCCCCAGACCACAGGCTGGAAACAGTAATGGATGTAAAAATATATATATTTATTTATCGTTAACTATGCTATATGAAATGTTGAGTCATACAGTCCTCCATGGCCTGTGTGATTATCTGTAATAATTTATTTTCTATTGCTTGTGACATCAGAAGTTGTATGGCATGTAGTTATTAATTTAAGAACCACAAAACAACATTGTTTAGGATATGAGCATGTGTACAGGTCTTCCCCAAAAAAGTAGATCTTATTCACGTTTTGTTAAGACTGTACTTTGAAAACATTTTAAAATAATAAATTACATTTTGTATCAAAGCCATTGTGTATGTATTTACAACTTTCGTTTTACTACAGAAAGTTAAAGAACCATAAACCTGAAAAATCCCTTTAGGTGCTGCGGTATCCTATATATTTTACTATTGTTGGGTTGTCAATATATATTTTTTCTAAAAGATATGCTATCATTTCTTTTATATTCATAGTTGTTTTAGTTTTTGATAGAACAAAACAAATTGAGAACAAATATGCCAGTAAATATGCACAAAAACAGTTATATATATTGTATGCTATAGTTATCTATAAAAGGTATGTTGAATTCATTAACTACTGGAAGTCTGGGTGCAACGCCTTCTATCTCAGACCCTTGTTTGTTCCATATTGGTTCAGGGGAAGATGCTATGCTAATTACGACATAAGTTGATGACATCCTAATCGCCTCCCGTGACAGGAAAGGGAATGCTGAACTTGTAAGGAGAATGGCTGAACACTTCAAAGTCAAGGATCTAGGCTATGCAAAATCTTGCCTGGGGATAGAGTTTAACCAGACAAAAGGGCAGGTGACGATGCACCAGCATGGCTATGTACGCAATCTACTTTCGCGATTTGGCATGTCCACCCCTGTGGATACAAGCTTGAAGCTGAGGAGAAACAAAGTGCAGTCGGAAGACGATCTAAGATTTCTGTACCGCGAACTGGTCGAGGCTCTTAAGATACTGGGCATCAACTACAAGGCCCGACATATCATTTTCTGCAAGCAATCTGGGGCAGTTTAACAATTGCTATGGCACCGATCACTGGAAGGCCGCCAAACGTGTATTATGCTATCTAAAGGGTTCTATCAATATGGGGTTGACCTATGGCTCAGATACAGGACCAGTCAAAGGATTTGTAGATGCAGACTGGGGAAGTTGTCCCAGAGACAGGAGGTCTTACACCGGGTATATATTCATGCTACATGGTGGATCGATATCCTGGGAATAAAAAAAAACAACAGCGAACTGTTGCCCTGTATATAATTGAGGCAGAATACATGGCTCTGTCAGAGTGTGTTAAGGAAGCCATCTATTTGCAGTGATTCCTTGTCAAGATCAGCTTTGGCGACTTGGGCGAGATGGTTATTTTCTGGGACAACAAAAGGTCAATGAAGTTGGTGGAGAATCCGATGTTCCGTGCTAGGAGCAAGCACAGTGACATCCATTATAACTTCGTGAGAGATGTACTCAAACGCAAGGAACTTCATGTGCTTCACATCTCAATGGTCAATAGAGTTGCAGACTTCTTAAATAAAGGACTGCCCAAAGTTAAACACATTCAATGTATGGAATCAGCCAAACTGGGTGATTCGCAATAGTGACTTTTTTATTTTCCAACCCACTCGAGGGGAAGTGTTGGAATGTTAGTATTCTTTGATAATGAGTTGTGGTTGTTTAGTGCAGCCATCTTTAAGTGTGCACATGCGCATGTGCAGAATGTATCTTTGCCAAACAATAGACAGTCGAGTCATGCCCGTTATAAGATTGGGCCGCACATCCATGACTTCGGCACTTGTAATTTTATTGTGCTGACTAATATATGTTTTATTGTGTTATCTTGTTTATTCAGTTTACTTGACCAGCAGCGATCTTTCTCTAACATTAACTGCCATAAGTAGGTAGCTCTAAATCCAATCTGTTGGCTAATATAAAGCCCTCCCTTATTTAAATTAGTGTGTTATAGTTAGAGCCCGGAATTTTATTCAGACCATCCGTAACTTATTGGGTCCTACCTATCTGAACAAATATTTGCATGTTCAAGTAGCGATATTCATGAGTACATTACTGCAAGATAAGTTATAAATTATATTTTAGATACAGATACAACTTAGACACTATACCTATGACGAGCCAAGTGAACTGGCATATTAATTAAATATGAGATGATCAAATACATCGAAACATATAATATTCAAGTTATTTGAGATTTGAAAGAATTGCATGCAAAAGAATCGCTTATTTAGGTTTGTATGATTGGAAAAAAACCAAAATTTTGTCTCTTTAGCTAAAAAATAAATAACAAATTAAGTAGGAGATTGTATAAAAACAATGAATTTGCACAAAAAAAGTGACTTTTTGTTCTTTATAACATAACAAATCTGACAAATAAACGGTTTAAATCAGTAATGTGTGTTGTTAAAACCTTTTATCAAGAAATCTCTTTTGTGCTTAGTTGTAATTTACTAAACAAAACAAGGCTTCTTCTTCCATTATTTAATCTTCAATTTATTTATTTTTATTTTAAATAAAATTCTACATGTTTAAAGTCATGGTTTCACATTTGGTTTCAAAAGAAAATATTATATTCAGATTCAAAATTTGGATTTGAAACAATTTAGTTTCAACTCAGATCAAATATTAATACATAATTAAACCCGCTTCAGTGCCCACATGGTTTGAGGCACTTCTCTCACAATAAACTAGACTGCCGAAGACAGGGATATCATGGTTTGATTCCTGTTGTGTGGTTTTTTCTAAATGGTTTTCCACTCTCCCTCCACATAAATGTAGGTACAATTTCTCTAAGTTCAACCTCCCAAATCCCTAAAAATGTAGAGTACTATGTACAGAGGTGTATAACCCGAACAGGTAGTAAGACGCGGTGCTTAAAATAATGTATAATTAGAGTAGATCTAATTATAAATGTAAATAAAGACCCAGTAAGTTGTGGATGGATTGTAATTAACAAATGCAATATTTGACAGTTTAAAAAGAAAAAGATTAAATACCTCCGAGGTGCTGGTGGCCACAGAGCTAAGCGCCGGTGACATGGCGGGATCAGGTCTAGTGGCATGTTGTTGATAATGTGGGTGGAATGGCTTTTGAAGGTTGTTGGTCGCCAGAGGTCCAGAGACTACCATAGGAGCACTGTGAGACTCCCCGACACCAACTCTGCCATCACCCTCATCGTGTTGGTGATCTTTTGACTCGCTCAGATATTGACGGACCTGCAGTTTCTGCTTTTGCATCACATGGTAGCGGGTCGGATTCTCTAGCACAGTTCGCACCTGAAACACATAGAAATATCATCAATCACCACAAGCCTACATACCTCAGATATTGTTTATTTCCTTTGGCTTTGTTTACATGGTCCCATTCATCAAACTGTATGAAATGGTGTGGGCAGAAAGGAAACAAGACAAAATATGCATTTTTTGTTGTTTATTCATGCCAACTTAAGTTTTTGGATACAACACATCGATTTATGACCAAATGATATAAGTCACGCTATCCTTTATAGTAGCAATGGTGATTGTGTTATGTGAAAATTGTAGAGAAATGCACTATGTCATTGTTTTATATCCTTTCCCTA
The DNA here is from genome assembly GCA_902155825.1 of Timema genevievae. Classification (NCBI taxonomy): domain Eukaryota; kingdom Metazoa; phylum Arthropoda; class Insecta; order Phasmatodea; family Timematidae; genus Timema; species Timema genevievae. The sequence goes on from CABFWO010003664.1 coordinate 16,175, forward strand.
ACATTTATTTCGGACTAGCTCGTGTACCCGTTCCTCGCATAGGGAATCTATAAAGTAGCTTTTATATTTAGTATATAAAATAAACCACAGGGAATGGTAACCAAATCTTAAATTATGTTTAAATAACAATTTTTTATTGGTTTAAATTGTGATACAAAATGCAAAAGTAGGCTGAATCTGAAAATGTTTTAAAAGGTGTCTTTTGAAGATTATGTTAAAACTTCTCTCTACTCAATACTTTGAGCTCTTGCCTATTGGTTCTAATAAAAATGAAACAAGTGTGTCACAGCATAAATAATTGGTTGTTAACGACTTGAATTTAAATCCAATAAAAATTATTTGAGCATTTTTTTAACACATTTACCTCGTTTACCCATTTTACCCATTCTACCCTTTTTACCTAAAGAGATAACTTCTTTTTTTTCCTATTTATACTTTTTACCCTATTTACCCTTTTCGCCATCTATTTATGCTTTTATCCCCATAAACCTTTTTCCCTTTTTACCTCTTTAGGCTCTTTTGAGGCTTTTTGACATTTTTATTTATTTTACCCCTTTTAGCATACTCTGTCTGATGTCTTGTCATTTCTTGTCTTAAATATTTTTTTGTAATGTGATATGAAATTATCCTATGGTAATTTGCATAGTGATCAGCTTAAAAACAACAGGGTACTAGGATATGGTCTCAGTACACAAGAAAATAAGTCTTGGTAATATTTACCTGTAGAACTTGTGAAGGTACATCGACTCCAATGCTCTGAATATTTTTTGGCACTTGTAAGGCACTTGTTTGAGTTGTAAATAAACGTTCTTGCTGCTGTTTTTCTGCTTCTCTTCTCTCTTGCTCTTGAAGCTGTTCTCTCATTAATTGGAGCTTTAGGTGAGTTCGAGAGGTAGGCGTCACAGTCTTAAAAGTCGGGGGGCTGAAAGAAAAACAAAGAAATATATTATATAAATAGCCTAGTTATTAGAGAGTAATCTGGAAGAAAATAAATTTTTGAAATAGTTTTCAATGTATATCAATATTACACGACAATGTTTATAGAGAAAAATAGATTTTTAGTAAGTGTGCTACAAAATATGGGTATAATGTGCAAATATTTGTAAGGAATATTGATGAAAGTGTTTAAAGTACTAATAACTTAAGGGTGAGTATGAGTGGTCCTTCTTACAACCTAATCGTTAAAAGTGTAAATGTATTATAAGTTATATTATGAATTAATAGAGGTGAATGAAAGTTAATTATTTATTATGTGAGACCTGGAGAAAATATGTCATAGTACAAATCAATGAGTAATCAAGAAAAGGGAGAAGAGCCAGATACAGGCATGCAAGATGAAATTTCTGAGTAGGCTAGGAGTGACAAGGATGGACAGGGTGAGAGTGTGAAGGAAGAACCCCTAAAGGATAGGATAGAGAAGACGAGATTGAGGTTGTATGGACATGTAAAGAGGATGTAAGAGGGGAGGATTCCAAGGAGGATACTTGAAATGGAGGTGGCGGGTAGGAGGCCGAGAGGAAGACCCATGGACAGTTGGATGAAGGGAGTGCAGAAGTGTGTGGAGAGGAGAAGACCGGATTGGGTCGACGTGGAGGAAAAAAGGTGGTGGGAGGACAGAAGTAAATGGAGAGGCTTATGTTTGAGACAAACCCTGCCAGTGGCAGGAAACTGATGATGATGATGGTGGCGGTGATGGTGGTGGTGGTGATGATGATGATGATAAATCAATAGTGCAGCAAGGATTGAATTTGACTCACCAGTGTTATCTTTGAATTTATTATATCTATTTATTCAATGGCAATGGGAAATTTTTTTATATGTAGGAAGAAGCAGTTCGCAAATACAATGTTAACAGGGGTGAGAGGAGGATATCCCTCCTCAGCCAAAGAAGATTTTAAAATGTTGATACCTTCGGAAGATATATTTAAATTAGTTACTATAGTAATTAGGTTTCAATGCATCCTTTTCCTACATTCAACTAACCTCGATATTGTATACCCCAATTTTCCTATGAAAGGGCATGACTGACAGCTGTAAAGAGTTACTTGATCTACTTTCATGTATTCATACATCAAGTCATGTGATCTGAAGCTGTCACTTGATATCTAGTGTCAATACCTATAAAATGTTGACAATGTTAATTGCAAAAAAATAAAAAAGTTTCTATTTTCTAAATTGTGCTTCAAATGTCAATTCGTAAAAAAATTAAGTAATCTTTTTTTAGCATTCATTAAAAATAATTATTTAATTTTCTGTCATCATTTATCACTGTATGTAAGACAAATAGCCGAATAGTACACTCTTAATCATTAATGTATTAATTACTATCAAGTTTGTGTGTGTTTTAATTTTAAGTAGCTCAAGAGTTTGTCAAGACTGTAAGCATATTTTATAAATTTCAGTTAAAAACTTTGATTTCAGAACCTTTAATTTTAAATATATTAATTTCCATTTTTATAAAATCATTGTTTTACATATTTTTGGCTGGCTGCCAAGAAAGCGGATTCAGGTAAGTCTAGGTTTTCTCTCTCCCAGCCAATTAGTGTGGTGCATTTTGTGGTTTTTTCCGCCAAGTGAGCCTGGCTAGCAGCCGAAGCTTGAGTTTGGCCTAGTGTTTTTTTTAGCACCGCATCTTACTACCCGTTTGGGTCATACGTCATTGGTCTAGTGTTGCCAACTAAGCTTTTGTCCACTATATCTAGCTTTTTTTCATATTGGATGTGGCTGCTAAAACATTAAGATAGCAGCTATCAGTTCTTTTAGCTGTTTTTTAATACTATTCTAGCTTTTTTTTATATGTATAGCAGGAAAAATACTTTTGAGTGTTAATTATATTATTTTCTTGATAAAATTAATGGCTGTACTGCTCTTTTCAAGTGAACTTAAAACATATTTTCAAAAATATGAAATAATCTCTATCTTAAATGAATTAAATTTTTAGAATAATACTATGAAACAATATTTATATTGTATCAGGGGTTTTGGCACGTTTGTATCTTTGAGCATATAGTGAATTTTATAATACCAAAGCAGACTAGATTCAGCTCCGATCAGTTCTGTACCAACTTAGTTGTGTTTTATCTGAGGTGTTAGCACAATTAATGTTTTGTGAGAATCGATTAGAAAACCATCCGCATTAAACTGGTTCAGCCATCTAGTTTGGATAACGTGATGAATCATCGAGTGACTCATCATTACCACATACTATGGCGCCGTCAAATATTACTGTCCGCCGCTCGACATATTTATGCTACTCAGACGTTGGATGAACTACTCAGTTAAAAATTGTTCTGGTGCCAAAAAAAATAAATGGTAAGACACAATCTCACTAACTTTCTCATATTATGTATTTAAGTCTAGAAGAAAATGTTCAAAAATAGGTTTTCAGTAAACTACCCTTAAATAGGTTTTAATAATAAGAACAAAACCATCACCTTGTTACAATAAAAACTCTTTATTAATAAACTTTAAACCATATTGTTCAAATATTTTTAACTAATTTTAAATTTTCAAAAATAATTTATTTGTAGACCACCCTAAAATTTTTTGTAATTTGTAAAAATAAAAATGTATTCTTAGTTAACATGAAAAATTATTCCCAGATACACATTTTGAGCTCAATTTTTAAGGTCAATTTTGAAAAATTTCATATTTTCTATAGTTTGTCATGAATAAATTACTCTTAAATAAATTTATTTTAGAAAAATATATATACATTATTCATTATCATTCAAAATAGTTCCCTGGTATCCATCTTGAATGAAGGGAGTATAGATAGTTTCAAAAATGTTTAAAATTTACAAAAATCAGTCTTCAGTAAATAATTATCAAAAAAACTAAGTATAGTGTCATATTTGGGAGATCCGCTTATCCCTAGATATTCATTTTAAACAAAATCACTAGAGCAATTTTCTAAATAGTTCAAATTAAAAAAAAAATCATCAACAAACCACCCATAAACAAATTTTACCCCAAAAAACAGTATACGGTGTTATTTTTCATGTCAAACACCACCATTTGGCCCAATTGTAGATTAGGGGCATTTTTTAAAATTAGTCTCTTATAATCTACCCTTAAACAAATTTTTACTCAAAAGACTATTTATATATACCCCAAAAGACCCATTTGAAATCAAATCTTTAGGGCCATTTATAAATATTTCAAATTTATGAAAAAACATCAGTAAACTACCCCCCCATCAATGAGTTTTTATCCTAAAAACAAGTATTTAGTGCTATTTGTCATCTCAAACACCCCCAAGAACCGAACCGAAGAACCGAATTACTTAATCCATTTTTAGATTATTTCAAGTTTTTGAAAAAGCAATCAATAGTAAAATAACCATAAATGAGTTTTTACCCCCCAAAAAGTAGACAGTGCTATTTGTCATTTCAAACACTCCCAAGATACCCATTTGGAACTAAATCACTAGAGCCATTTGTAAAATATTTCAAGCTTTTGAAAACTCAGTTATAAGTATACCACCATACGTAAGTTTTCACCACAAAAACAATTATAGATTGTATTTATCATAACGTACTATCTCCAGAAACATATTTTAAGCAAAATCGCTAGAGCTATTTTCGAAATATTTCTAGTTTTCAAAAGTTTCCCATTAGTAAACTAAGCTTCAACAAATTTTTGCCCAAAAATCAATTATAAAGTGCTATTCATCATGTCAAACAAATCCTAGATATGCATTTTAAACAAAATCGTTAGAGCCATTCGAAAAAATTTTAATTCAATAAAATCACTCATCAGTAAACTACTCTAAGGTAAAGAAAAAGTTTTGTAGTATAGCCCTATAGAATCTAAATATCAAGTTTGAACAAAATATATCAAACCATTTAGGATCTGTGGCCAGGGACAGACAGAATAGTAAAATACACTTTTTTGAGTTCGAGCTCATATAAAACATAAATATTCATAATATTCTTGAGATTGATTAATTTCAAGATTACAATACTTTTTCTTTAGGCCTATATGAGAAAGTAACACATAAGACCATTGATTTCTTTTACAAATAACTTGTACAGAACTCCGCACGGACTTTCTCGCTCTATTATTTAACAATGGAAATATTTATTCAAAACCCGTAATATATGTGAAACGAAATAATATACACTAGCAAAACCAAAAATAAATTAAACTATATTTATGTAAAACAGTTTTGAGTCCCGGTTTAAAATTTTATAATTTAATTTTTAAAGAATTAATGTCTTCATTTGTATGTTTGGACTGATAAAAAAGATCAATATTGGGTCCACATGGGTCAACACTTCGTATTAAAATTTCGACTTCCGGTTAAAATTTTCGACATTTTATTAGGTGTTGCACATCTTCCTGTCATCGCATTGCTATTAAATTCCTCATTTATAAATTTTGACCAATAAAAAATGTAAATATTGACTTTTGAGTCTAAAATGGAGATAGATCATTGTTGTACAAATATTTCTCCTAAGAGGTTCAAGGAAAAATGACAAATTTTTTGAGAGAATTACTTATATTTAATTACTCTATGGCAATGGAGAATTATTGCGTAAAAATTTAGGTTGGATCTCTTTACAACTAAAGCTCACAACATTGTATTAATATATTTGCCGATATCTCAAAAACTTTTGGTTTTATAAAAATATATTTCATATAAAAGTTTTTTATTTTTAATAGTACTACAATTTTGCAACTATAAGTTATTTTGTATCTCAAATTGTTGCGGGGATATGGAAATTTCCGCTTCTGTAAAGTACTCTTAAAGTTATTTTCATGGAAAAATGAAAATAGCCAGTTTGTTTATGATCTTAATCAATGCCTAGATTCGAATTTTAATCAAAATCGTTAGAGCCGATTTTGAGAAAATCGATTTGTTCTCTTTTCGCCCTTTATTAAACTACTCTTAATTTTAAGTCTAAACCACACAGTCAGACGGCATTGTTGCAAAGACCATTTTTTTAGGGTTCGCGGGGTAATGAGATATCGACATCCATCAATATTTCTGGTTAGATTTTTTTTTATGGTCACAATACTTTCTTTACCTTTTGTGTTCGAAAAGTTTAAAAATATAAATATTTGCGTATAGCTTGAAAGTTATTGGTTTTATAAAAATATGCTTCAAATAAAATATTTGTATTTTAAATAGATACACATATTTGTAATGATAAGTAATTTCATATCTCAAATAGTTTCAGAGATATGATAAAAAATGATAATTTACACATCAGGCCGGAGCCCTTTAAGTCATTTTGCCGAAATAATGAGAGTAGCTATTTTGTTTGTAATATTTATAAATGTTTTGGAATGAAATTTAATCAAAATTGTTAGAAATTATTTTGAGAAAATCGACTTTTTCTCTTTTTACCCTTCAGTAAACTACCCTTAATTTTAAGGTTAGATATATAATTCCAAAAAACCCTCGGGGTAACCCTATGAAAACCCTAGATACCAAGTTTTAGCCCGATCGGTAAAATAGTTTATGTTGAAGGTACAGACAGACAGACAGAAATTCAAAAATAACCTTTTCGGACTCGGATCTCGAGTTCGAATTTTTTTGACGAACAAAATACTTGCTCTACCTGTAAGATAGGGAGAAAGTAAAAATATGAATGTGTTCAAAGGTTTTATTTAAAAAAAATGTTTATGAAATATGTTATGTCTTAATGGCATAGTGCTTTGAATTAAATATTAGATCGGTTACTATTTTAATGGAGTTTCAATTTAATTCTTGCACGACATACAGGTATTGTACCCTATCATAGTTTTTTTAATCATATTGTCTTAATACCCGTCTGGGTCATACGCTTATGTACTAATTAAGCTAATGGTTTTAGGGATTAGGAAGGTTATATTTCTAGGAAGTGTACCCGTATTTGTTTGGAGAAAGAGTGGAAAACCATTTAGGAAAAAGCCACCCTCGGTACACCCGACTGAGATTCTAACCTCATCTCCCCGTCATCGGCAGTCTAGTCTACTGCGAGAGTAGTGAGTTAGACCACACGGCCACCGAAGCGAGTTATATGGTAGTTGTTTTAATAACTTTTGTAACTGTTCTTATTGCAGTCAAGAAGCTTACTACAGCTCTTAATTCTATTAAGTTGACCTTCGGATGGCTATTAATTTCTGTGGAATGCTTCCCTCAACTATTCTTTGGGAAATTACTTTTACTCAAATTACATCTTAGTGCCCGTCTGGTAGATTCGCATGTTTACCCATTGACCTATTATGGTTTCACTATGCTTTCGATTACAGTATAGGGTAGTTATCGTGTTTTTACCTGCTTCATTGGTCTAAAGCAGGGATGTGCAAACTTACTACAGGAAGGTCAAATGAGAAAAAAAAATGGTTAGTGGGCCAAAAACTTTTATTCATTGATTTTACTTCAAAATTAATTTAAAAAAAATTATAAACACACATAATAGATTGTCATGAATAAGTTTAATTAGCATACGTTGAGAATGTATAACAATCATAAATACCTTAGTGGCTTATTATAATTTTAAGTTCGTTCAGAACATGTATATGATGTGAAATGAGTGAAGCTGTGAGAAGAGGATTCTCAAGAGAGAAGACAGATGTTCATTAGTAAGTCTGTATATAAGATCGTTTTTCATAAGTTTCAAGGTTACAAACACTTGTTAGCATGAACATGAGGATGCAAACAATGCCATGTATTTCTAGGCATAATTTACCTAGAAAGGAAATGTTGATTTTGGAATAGTTTTATAAAAACACAGTTTTGTTGTGTTTAAAATAGCCTGCATTACAACGCAACACATTTAAATGATTTATCATGTGGGCCAGATTGAACACGCCAGCGGGCCATAGTTTATCAATCCCTGGTCCTAGGTATCACCCTCGCAAGAGGTTGAATGAACATTATTATTATTATTATTATTATTATTATTATTATTATTATTATTATTATTATTATTAGCACCGCGTCTTACTACCCATTAGGCTTATACGTAATTACGCTAATGTGTAATGGTAGGGTGAGGTGGAGGCCTGGCATTCCACACATTCACTAGTTGTGATTAATACACGTCTTGTCAGAGGTGAAGGAAGGGTTTGGCAATCAGATAGATCTATGCCGGTACCGAGGATTGAACCCCGGACCCTCAGCACAGAAATCTGATACCTTACCCCTAGACCACCAGGTCACCCGATTGAATGAACAACCTATGACGAGTAGAGCGGGGTTTGAATCTCGGTCAGGTGAGCTGGGGGTGTTTTTAGCCTATATGTTTTTTCCACTCTCTTTCCACATAAACGTGGGTACTCTTTCTTTGAATTAAATATTATTCACACTTTGCCCGTTTAAGTAATTAGTATATTTGCATACAACCCAAATATTAAGTAAGACAGGATACAAAAAATTAAGGAAAAAAAAATGGTACGGTAAGCCGCAAAGGATTTATAAAGTCATTTTCATGGGGAAATGAGATTTAACATTTTGTTGTAATTTTAGACAATGACTATATACAAAATGTAATCAAAATCGTTAGAACGGATTTAGAAAAAATCGATTTTTTTTTTTCTCTTTTTGCCCTACAGTAAACTACCCTTAATTTTAGGGTTGGATATCTAATTCCAAAAATCCCTTGGAGGAACCTTATGAAAATCCTAGATACCCAGTTTTCACCAGATCGGTAAATGGTTTTGGCTCTATACCGAGATACAAACATACAGATGGCATCGTGAGAACAATTTTTTTCAATTTCAGGGGGTCATGAAACGTCATTTATCAAAACTTGGAGTTCGATATTTATAACGATTATAATACTTCTTTCTTTGAGATGTAAAGATAAAGTAAAGGTTGAATAGTCTTTCAAGGTAAGTCTGCTACATTTCAGGGTAAACGGAGTGTACCTGCATTAACGTGGAGGGAGAGTGGGAAACCCTCAATAAATAGAAAAAAAACACCTCGGTACACTCGATTTAAATTCGAAGCCCTGAACTTAACCGTTGTCGGCCAACACGACCAGACAAGATTGACAATTGTTTGGCATGTGTTAGTAAATATATAAATATATACACACGCGTGTTTTTAACAATAATAAAAGGTGCAGAAGATTTTTTGGGCTAGTGTGATTAGGCCAAGGGTTGTATCATATTATTTGTTTGAGGTATTTAACATGCATTGATTATATCCGCACACAAGAATTTCTATGAACGAACGCAAAAGGGCCCACAAATTTAGCCTGGAAAGCTATGTTCACATACCTTCCAGGGTTCTTTAACATGTCACAAATGACACGGGACTGACGGCTTTACTTCCCCTCCAAAGGGAGTTGTGTTACGGATTTTTATAGATCAAGGAAAATCCGTCGATCCCAGCCGGGTCGGAACCCGCGAATATCCCGTCCTGAGGCGAGCACTT
>CABFWO010003664.1:25579-40038 GCA_902155825.1 Timema genevievae
ACCACCGAGATCGACCTGTATCATGTTAATCTTTCTCCTTCGTTTTTCTTAGTTCCGATGAGAATTTCTTATAGCACTCATTCGGATTATAAGCTTATGTAATAATTACTCTAATGGGATAGGGATGAGGAAGGTTTAATTTAAAAGAAGTGTACCCGCATTTGCGTGGAGTATGTGATGTCATTTATGGGAAACCACCTTCAGTACACCCGACTGGGATCGAAACACGATCTCGTCATCGGCAATCTAGTGTACTGTGAGAGTAGCGCCTTAGACCATGCGGCCACCGAAGCAGGTGATAAAACATTAATCGCAAATGGAGAGCACATTATTCGGTATTTTCGAGATCCGAGATCTGAACAGTAGTGGTCAGCGGCCAAATGTTTCGACGATCATGATAATGGATTCTCGCCGTCAGATGCGAGCACACCAGTGGGCATATGGGCAAAGGCTTGAGTCTTGTATGGTTTGACGGTGACTGGTAGGTCGGGGTTCGAATACTAACTGGATGTGCTAAGGTTTTTTCCCATAAAATAGTTTAACAGTCTTCCTTCATGTAAATGTGGGAATGCTTTTTCTATATTATAACTTTTTTAAACTTCGCCTATTATTGTAACCATGTAGATAGCCTGGACAGGAAGTAAGACGTGGAGCACAAGAATAAATAAAGAGCGTACATACAGGCCTGTCCTTTGAGGCATCCCGAAGACTGGATCCGGCGGACATCCGGTCTGGTCGATAAGACTCGGATCCATGTCCAGGATCATTTTGAGATCTTCATCGATCCCGAGATTAACGCGGACCTGCACGGGAGGGCGCGGTTTCACCAGAGAAGGGTCATCGGTGTCCCCCGGTGGCACCTGTCTAGTAGGCCCCGGGGCCGCCGCCAAAGACGCGCACTGGGGCGTGGGGAAAGGACAACCTTTGCGAACGAACTGTGAGACCGACAAGGGTCTCTGTTGGCAATGGCCGTCATAGCTAGACAGCGGCACGTTCATCCGATCCAGTTTCTGGATGATCTCCTGGAACTCTCCCAGTTGCTCTTCGGTGGTAACGCAACCCATGTGGCTCGAGGGGTGCACCATTACTTCCATCGCGAAGCCCTCGCGCACAAGTTGGAACCGTTTGGACGAATCGGTTCCTCAACCCAAACTTTAAACCACCGATGTAGAGAAGAGCGCGCGCGCTACAGTACTGAGTACTGACTGGTTTTCCTGATGCGTCGGAGGGCGCTACCCTCCCCCCTTTCCTTTCTTCTTAACAGGGGAAGGGAAAAGGAAAACTGGTCTATTTGCGTTCAAACTTCAACTCAGCTGGCCCTCAAATTTTTGACTTCTTTCCAACTTGTTGGCAGCCAATCGCAAAGTGTGTGTTTTTTTTCTGTTTCCTCTTCCCTTCACATTACAATATGCTACTAGATGAAGTGTTTCATAGAAACAAATTAAATTGTAAAAATAGTATACGCACGCCAGAATTAAATTGTGTTTATTTATAAGACGATTAAAACGAATGGGGCTATTGACGCCTAGGTCTACATTTAAGAGTCCGATTGGAGCACCACGTCTTACTACCCGTTCGGAGTTATACACTTAAGTACTAATCACGCTAATGGTTTTAGGGATTAGGAATGTTATATTTATAGGAAGTGTATCTGCATTTGCGTGGAGGGAGAGTGAAAAACCAATTTGGAAAAACCAGCCTCAGTACACCCGAACGAGATTCGAACCTCTATCTCCTCGTCATAGGCAGTCTAATCGACTGCTAGAGTAGCGCCTTAGCTCATGCGGCCACCGATGTTGGTATTGTGCACTTAGTTGTATTTATATTTAATATCTCTAATTAATAAACTTCAGTGGCGAGACGTAGATTTTTATAAAGTGTTATTAGATACCTGTAAAGCATTTCTCTACACCATTTTTTTTTATTTCTAAGGACTTGATTATTTTCTTTTGTGAATCTAAAAAGAAAAAAAAACCTAACCAAAATTTAATAAAGAGTTTGTTAAGACTATGTCCCGAACCAGTGGGCACGCGATATATATGTCAAGCTCTTCATCAGGTTTTCCATTGATGAGGATGCTGGAGTTTAAACTCCGGCCAGGTCTAGTAAGAGTGGTTTAAAATAAATGGTTTACCACTCTCCTTCAATGGGAGTGCCTCCCAAATTTCCGGGGAGGTGCGCGCAATCAGGATTCAGCCCTTTCTAGGGCCACCGGGGCATCAAGTATGGCTTCATTGGGCTTCAGCTCGGGGATTAGTGCCAGTTCCTGCAAAGCATCAGCAGCAATGCCAATGCGGGCCAGTCCAGCGGGGCCCTTCCAACTCTAGGAGGTGAGCGTGCCCCTGGCTGCCAACAATTACTGGAGACCCCTCCAAGGGTCTCCAGCCAAGAAACCGGAATAGATAGCGAAAGCTCCCGTGGGTGGAAGCTTAGCAGTGCCAACGGAAGCCTTGATTAGGGGGAGCCTAGCAGTCCTTTGATGGTAAAGACCACAGTACGTGGCAATGACGCGCGCGTTACTGCAAAGGTCCAAAAGACCTGCGTCAACGCCGACACCTCTCGCCAAAGGGTGTCATACGGAAAGAAGCGCCCGGCTAACTTCTCGTCAGACTCTGAAGAACGGGTCAGACGTTTCTCGAGGGTTGACTGCTCGAGCGAACCCGTGGACGTGGAGGGACTGAGCTCAGACTCTGCGAGGTGAGTCAAGCTAGGAGTCAGATGATGAGTCTGACGCTTATCAGACCATAAGACCCCACCGAAGGGGGTAAGGCCGGCAACGCCAAAAGGCTACCGAGGGGAAAACCCCAACCATTTAGGCAGTACCTTTGGCGGTGGAAACAAGACGAAAGGTGGCCAGGGCCATGGTAGGAGGCAGTGGGAACCTAAGGGTAAAAACGCAAGCCGCTCCCCACTCTGGGCCTGCCCACAAAGACAAGAGAAAGATCCCGCCCATCATCCTGTGTGATGTGGAGGACTACTCCAAGGTGGTGAACTTCAAGAGCCGGTAGAGATTGTAAGGCAGCCGGGAGATCGCGTGCGACTCCATTGTGGTTCGGAGGAAGCTTACAGAGCCCTCCAAAAGCCTTTTGCCTAATCTAGAGATCCAGCACTGGTCCTACAAGCTGGCCAAGGAGCGGCTGGTAAGGGTTGTGGTCAAGGGACTTTTAACCAACACCAAGCCCTAAACGCAAAACACCCTTCATTAGGCTCTAGAATTAATAATGCTCGCAGTGGATTGCTCGGTGACGCCATAGATCAACACGGCCTAGTAACCTCCGGCCCTCCTTCCCTCTTATCCAGGAGCTTGGGAATTACGTCATCGACCCTGGAGGGTGCCACCGACGTCCCAAAGCTCTGCTCGGATAAGCGAGATGTGTAAAACAGTGCTCAGCGGGAGGTTCTTACCAACCGCCCCTCCCCCCCCACCTTTCCACACCCCAATAGAGTAGTGTCCCCGCACATTACTCTAAAAACCCCTATACGATTTGCAATTTCAATTCCCCATGATGATTAAAATATGTTTTGTTCCCATGTTTTAGAAACCTTCACGGAACGCGACAACCCGCCCCTGCAGCTCAGTCAACATCACGGTGTGACCAATTGGTCGGTACATGATGGAATTTGCTCTCGTGCTCCCCTTCAGGAAGTATTAGAGCATCCCTTATGCATCTTACTCGCTTTCAACGCAAATGTGGGTCTATTACCCCTAAATTGCTTCCTTCCTCATCCCTACCTCATTAAAGCAATTGTCAATATGCGTATAACCTGAATAGATGATAAAACGTGGTAAAAAGATGCAAAAAAAAAAAAAAGCAATCGAATCCTTCAAAATACAGAACAGTAGTGCTACAGCTGCTGTTATGTGGTAGATTTTTGTGTGTTTTTTTAAGTTGTAGGGCTTATTCTGTCTTTGTAAGCTTGTAACAAAAATTAACATATTATTCCTCCTTCTGAATGATACTGTAAATAAATGTCTTATTTCCACTAAATATTTCTTATCTTCAATTTTTTACATTTGCACACAACCAGAGACGTGAAAGATTCCCAAAAATCACGAATTTTCCGGATTAGACTTGGCCCCATCAAATTCGGATGGACGATTTTCAAATGTACTTGATGTAGGCCTAGCGACCATCAACAAAATTTTGGTATTCAAATTCTGTAATGATTCGAGGACTAAAAAAATAGGATCCTTGACCTATTCATTTTTATTTTTTTTAGTTTCTTACACAGCATCGACAGTACGGTGCCCCTTGCAGCCCATAGACCCAGGTGGTCATCCCCTTCCCTCGAGTTGGCCCTGTACATTTGTATATCCCAACATGGTGAAAAAGAAATTAAAAAAATAATAATTATGTTGATAACTTCAAATTCTCATAAAATGTAGGACCTTTTGTTCTATGTCATTTAAGATTAGGAAAAGTCGACCTCAATGATCTTAGGGTAAAGGTCTCGCCTCAGGACCCAATGCTCATGGGTTCAAACCCTGCCGGAGTCATCGGATTTTTCTTGAGCGATAAAAATCCGTATCACAACTTCCTTCTGGGGTGAAGTAAAGCCGTTGGTTCCAAGTCGATTGTGACATGTAAAAGAACCCCTGGAAGTATGTGGAAATACCTTTCCCGGCTAAATTGGTAAGCTCTTTTACTCTCGTTTATGGAAATCCTCGTGTTCTGATTTAATCAGTCTGTTCAGAATGTGCATGTTAAATACCTTAAATAAAATAATAATAAAACGAATATAATATTTTTTTAAATTATTTTACTGTCATTTATTGACCCTATCAGAATTAATTGTATTGATAAATTAACACTGTAGACACATAAGATAAAGTAATATATGACTTTTTGTCTTGACAGAGATGTTTGATAATATGTTTCAATTGCATCTGTGTCCATGGGCGCCCGCAGTAATGGCATTTGCACCCCTCCCCCTGGAATTTCCAATTTAATTTAATACATTAAATGTTTTCTTTTCAATGTAAGATTGTTAACATTTTTTAATCTTCTGGTTTTCCCTTTAAATAAAGCTACTTTTGTAGAAACAGCTATAAATCAATTTGGTAATGACCATAGACGCCTTCAGTTCCTATTTAATTGAGCAGTGTTTTTAGGTAATGCCCTCCTAGGGCTTCCTTCCTAAGAAACAGTACCTTAGTTTATTGAATCAATGTATACAGTAACGTATAATAATGAATAAGATATGTGATTATTAAATAATATCATTAAATACAAAAAATTTAAATCATATTTATAATAGCAAATAATTTAGAGATATTTGAATATAATGAAATTTTATTTAATATATGACATTTTATGTTCATAAGTTTATTAGATTTTGATTTAAGCAAAACCCTGCTCTTTGGAATTTCTATATATTTATGGTGCCAGTATAATGGCAGTGCTAGCACGCGTATGGATGGTGAAATATAATTTTCCAAAAATATGAATAGGATTTTCTCCATTGCATGGAAATTAAATTGGGGGTAATATTTTTATTCTATGAGTATATTTTTAAAATTATAGTTGGAAAAAAATTGTAATCATCTGCTCCGTGTTTTAGTAGTGACATCTAGTGCAAATAGCCTATATGCCTCAATGCGATGACTAACCAACACTGGTATTTTTGCTCTTTGATGTCCCAGTCATGTCAAAGATACTTATTCTTAACTTTATTAGAAATCAAATGTTGTATAAGATATTCTGAAGTATCTCTAAGTGTAGTTCCATGTGTCAATAAACCTTAGTTGATGGTGAGAGCCTCAAAAACAATATTGTACTAAAAATTGTGGATACTGGGCATTTCTTTTTCACATACCTTTATTTTAATATTGGTTAAACAATAGCCTAAATAAGGAAATGCTAAAAAAAAAAATTCTAACTATGATCTTGTATACAATGTATCTAAGATATTATAGATGTACTTTTTTCCAATTGGGAATTGTAGGTGCCCTTTTAATGTGAATAACAACATGTCTTAAGTCTGGTTTTAAAATGTAGCCTGAGCATTAGACTCATCTTCAGTGCTCAATGTTTTGGTTCTACTTCATATTATTTTTAATTTAGATTAAAATTATTTGTAGTCTAGAAGGGGGAAGCGAGAGGGTGAATGCCATGTTTTCTCTGCTTTGGGTGTGTCAGTGAATATGAGTACATAAGTTAAATTTAAATATAACTATATTTGTTTAAGAATACAAAAGTTGGTCATCCTAACTTTGTTTTAAATCAATTGGGCCATTAGAGAAATGTAAGTACAAGTTATATTTTGAAACCTCTATCATACAAGTAAAAGCAATATTTAGTTTCTTATGAGCACTGAATGTCAATGTATCTCGGGAACAATCATTCCAGTGAGCGGTGATTTTAAAAACGAATTCACTCAAGTTCCTCATCAAGTGTGTCCAGTTATTTTCAATAACTTTCTAAAAAATATGTAATAATAATAATAATAATAATATTTAGTACCGCGTCTTACTACCCGTTCGGGCTATACGCTTAAGTACTAATTACTCTAATGGATTAGGAATTGGGAGAGTTGAATTTAGAGGAAGTGAACCCGCATTTGCGTGGAGGGAGATTGGAAAACCATTTAAGAAAAACCACCCCCAGTTCACCCGACCGAGATTCGAACCTCGATCTCCCCGTCCTCGGCGGTCGAGTAAAAAATAATATGGAATGCTGTTCTAGCATATGCAAGAAATTGTTTGATTATTAGATTGAAATTGTTCAATGTAATGTGTCACAATGAGCCAGCAAAGCAAGAGAGCACTTTAGTTTCACTAAATCTTCAAGACCATAATTTTTTTAGCACCGCGTCTTACTACCTGTTTGGGTTATACCCCTATGTACTAATTACACTAATGTGCTAGGGATTTGGAAGGTTGAACTTAAAGGAAGTGCTCCAGCATTAGTGTAAAGTGAGAGTGGAAAACACTGTCAATCTCTCTTACTTTGGCAGTCTAGTCTATTGCAAGTGAAGCACCTTAGACCAGGTGGCCACCGAAGAAGGTAGGTTTTTTTTAGGGATACAATACTAATCCCAAAAAAAAGTCCATGATTCCAATAAGGCATCAATTTATTGGTGTAGCCAAATTGTATATAGTTCTGAGGTTTAGGATTTTTTTTTATTTTATCACAGATACATTAATTTGTCTACCAAAATATTAACAATGCTTGGGACAGGATGACGTAAATATATTTAGGTAATTAATATTAACAATGTGGGATAGTATAGTTTCACAAAAACATAGTATTTTCACTTATGAAGTTAGTTTGGGTCTGTTATTTCAAATTATATTTATTAGCATTTAAAAACATGGGTAAATCAAATAAAGCATTGCAAGTTATATTATAAATTGATTGTTTTAATATTGATACAAAAAATCACTATCTACAAAACATTGCTCATAAAAATCTCTTACGCATATTTTTAATACTAAACTTCCAAATTACTTCATTAGAAATAAAAATGGATATAAAAAGGATATATCAACTATTATATGCTAAAGTCTACTACTGCTACTACAGTCAAAAAGTACAGAGAAACTCTTATATAACTACTACTGCAGTCAAAAACTAATAGTCTTCAACATTAAAAAAAATTGCTTCCAATGTGTCCCACAACTACTTACATTTTATAAAATTATTTATATTTACTCCACCATGATCATTTAATACTTATTCACTCTATTAGAAAATAAACATTACAATGAAGAACCAAATCGAGAAAATATCCACCGCCTGTGTCAAAGCACTAGCTAATGGATAAATCCCATCACTCAATTCCTCACTCAACAACACACCTTATAAGAAGTACTGTACCCTCCTTAACTCTTTTTTAGAATACCCACACCCTCTAACCTCAAGCCTGTTCTACCTAGGCAGACTTCCTCTAATGCAAGTAAACAATCATAAAGAACATATAAAAAAAAGTGATAAACCTTAATCACGATATAATCAAACAAATTTAATTTTATATATTTATTCAAAGGGCTTACATGTTCACCTTAAACCCTTTTAGTCTACTTCTCCTTTGTATAATATTGCATAGCAGAGGCAAAGCAACAATATGAAGATAAAGCAACTCACAAGAAAGTTGATCATTACTCGAGTACAACCGGCTTACCAGGGACTTACTATAAGTGTAAGGACCACACAAAGGCCTTTTCTGTGAAGATAATGGAGCTCCTGACCAAACAAACCAAACATAGTCTAGATCTCTTGCCCAAAATACACTTGTTATGTGCTTTGAATGTAATTCATCTTTAATAAACTCTCATATATAGCGGCCCTAGTTTAACAACTTTTCTCACACATAAAGGATACAAACTACTTTATCAGCTGCTTACAAGATCTCAAATATAAAATAGGCTGACACACCAATGCATACTTAGTCACCAAAGATAGCAACTCCCTTTACACCCAAATAACCCACAGATAAGGACTTTGTGCCATGGAATATTTTCTTAAACAAATGTCTCCCCAACTTCAAACCTTTGATAGATGTATCATGATGATTTGATTAGATACCCGGTACTGAAACAAATTTATTTAGTTCTTGAACAGGTTAAATAGTAATGTTATATATCTCTTGGACTCACCAACATTCAACAATAAACATTGAAGTCCAGACTACTTACAAAATAGGTAGCCAATCACTTAACAAATCTTACAAATCTCAAGGATACCTTAAACACAATAGTAAAATAAATAAATCCCAGACCTGACTCATGAATAATCTACCCAAAACCAACTTCCAATGACATAGGCCTACCCTTCACCCCCAAGTAATAAAATAAAATTTTGATTGGTCCAAAATATATGTTACAGTAAATCAATTTCAACCCTTCTCAAACAATATATTCTCAACAATGTGTTATGGAGCACATTCAAATGTTGTGTTATATTCTCCAAAACATTCTGGTACACCCAAACATTATCAGTCATAAAAGCAACAAACATAAACTCAAAAATTCCTGCACACGTCACCATCAAAGCTACATCATACAGTTAGTTTTTTCCAACTCATTTAACAGCAAGTTCGCACAAGAAAGTTACACAATTAAATACTATTGACTACCCCAAATAAAGTCCAATTTACAATTTAGCCACTACATTGTTGAATACATTGAACTCACATCTGGAACATAAAGATAATGCACACCAGCTACAGAAGCCCAGAAAACCATTCACACTTCATGCACAAAGTTAGAATATAAATTTTGACCTATGCTAGAGTATGAGAGTAATATGGCCGACTATTCTGAGACAGCGCCAAGCCTCTCAACTATGTCGGTGGGAGCTTGTTCACCATCATCTAATCCAAACAAACCTCTTAGCAGAGCCCTTAAGCAGGCCCAAATAACTCCAGTCATCTGTAGGCTATAAATATATATTGGTTTGCATATTAACTGATAATAAACCTTACAAGCATATAATAATGATAATTAATACAAAAATTTAGAACAAAAAAAGTCTAATATGAACATATAACTAGCTACACTTAAAAATTTAAAGTCTCAAGATTGAAAGAGCAAATAAAAGTTTAAACTAAAATTTTATCAAAATTGTGTAGGCCTTGCTTATCCCAGACCTGTGAATCTTTGGTGAATCTAGTCATATGTTTTTGTTTTTTTTTCCTTTAAAAGTTATTTATGAAAACTTAACCATTTACAATGGCCACCACAAATCCAACAGCAATGTCAAAAGGAAAATACAGACACCAACATCTTGTTCAAATAGGTCTACATAGTTTTACTTAAGGACACAGTAGGCCTACCTCACACCTCCAAACAATAATATTACTGCTACTGAGTTGGAGAAACAAAAATTAGTGACATTTGGTGACCTTTTTTGACCACAAAATTCCTTCAGTAATCGGCTGCACATATATCATGCATATATGAGCATAATGCACTCACACGCAACATTAAACTTTAACTAGATGGCAAATGTTTGCCTTGTCCTTGGTATCCCGGTAAAAACAATCAGGCAACTTGCGGCTAGCGCATGACATCATAGGTAGTGGGGTGGCTCGACATTCGATGTGTTTGCGTCGTTATGATGCGCGGGAAATTTAAACAAAAATATTTTCATGACTTTATGGACAAAATATTGAAAATCTGTGACTTTTAAGGCACTTGTGTGACCTTTTTTGTAATTAGTAATTTTTCGTGACTTTTGTGACAGAGTAGATACCCTGATAAATGTAATAGTAGCCAAACAACTAAAATGGTAAGCCTATGAACAAGTAGTAAGACATGGTACTAAAGTAAAAAAAAAAACTAGCAAATCGCTAGGCTTTATGGCTGGTAACATTGTCAAGAATGTGTTTGTTTAATTACAAGCAATACAATTGAAATTAACAAGAATGATATTAAGGAAAATTAAAATAGATATTGTCTTATGTAGGGCCTATCAGAAAGAAATTGTTATCATAATTATTTGTTAAAGATGAAGGCACTATTATACAATGAGAGCATTTGAATTTAAATTAAGGCTTATATAAAATATAAATTTAAAACTGAAATAACCTAGTCTAGTTGGCTAAAATAATATACAGCTATATTAGTAACATTTAAATGAATATAATATGTATTTATTTTAAATAATTATTTGTAAAGTTCATTCTGGTGCAGACAAAGGCAGAACATTGAGGCAAACAGAGAATTTTGGTCATAAAAAAGTTTATAGTAATTAAAAGCAAGATTATTAGAGCAGCGTTGTTAATTTAAATGGATCAGGATGCGATGAATTGCACCATTGATAAATAGGCCTAGGTTTACATTATAAAGGTAGGTACAGTAATATAAATAATTAACCATTCCCCCCCACTTTTTTTTTAAATTTGTTTTTAGAAAAACCACTTTGAAAACCATAAACCCGACAAACAAAAAATATATTTTAATGATTAAGCGATTGTTCAAATTAAGTTTCAAGTTATGTTTTAAGAGATAAATTTATAGAGATGAGAAAAGTGAGGCCAATCCTATACACGTTAGTCTATACATTATAGTGTGAAAATTGACAATAGTAAATTTAATAAGGTTAGCATATTTCAAATATAGTATACCTGCTTTGGTGGCCACATAGTCTTTAGACTTCACTCTCGTGTTAGACTAGACTGCCGATGACAGGAAGATCGGGGTTGAAATTTAACTTGGGCATAGTGAGGGTGGTTTTTCCAAAATGGTTTTCCACGCTCCCTCCATGCAAATGTGGGTACACTTCATCTAAATCAAACCTTACTCATCCTTAACTTATTAGTGTAATTACCACATAGGCCTATGCATGAATAGCCTGAACAAGTAGCTAGATGCAGTGCTAAAAGAAATTATGTTGCTAATTTCAAAGTTATCTAATTATATTATATCATTCTCATATTAGTCCTAATAGGTTTTATATGAAACAACTAAATATTAACATTTATAGCTTATAGGCTTATTTTCTACAAATAATTAGCTATAGCATAATTGTTTAAACAGATCCATTTCTAGGTTTAAAATCGATCGAGGTGGGGAGGGGGTAGTGGCCAATCTTGCATAATTTATATAAAACATAATATATTTTCCAAAAAAAATGTGGAAGAAACATTTGCCAAGCAACTAATTTTTTTTTAATTGGCCATCAAATGTTACAAATTACAAAATTACCTACAGTAGGCCTAACTTATAACAAGAGGTAATTGTAAACTCTTAGAAATAAGTTTAACATTTAGACTCAATATTTTTTCTAGCTACAATATCTATATATATAACATTTAACATAAAACAACTCTCTCAAATTTAAGACCAGCCATGTGTTGAAATTTGTAGGGTATAAATGAATAAAATCAAGTGTTTATTAATCTACAATTGTTTAGCGCGAGATATTTTAGGAACCCGAGGTTTCATATAAAATATCTTGTTGATGTATGGAATGCTGGGCATTGTTGGGTTTGGATAGTTTATAATATTAAAAATGTTAACTATTGTGTATTAAGTGAAAATACTTTAAGTGTCATGTTATGACAGTTACATTTGTTTAAATTTGTACATCAATCTGTGATTTATGCAAATTTTATTTTAATTTTATATTTATACCAAATTTTATTACAATATTAAAATTGCTATGGGTAGAGAAAGTTTATGGTTCCTATTGAAAAAAAATAATATTTTTAGTAAAATCTTAACTTACTGTGTTATTTATATCATAAGACACAAAAACTTATCATCCATTAAACTACCTATTTTGATTGGTCAGTTAAATAATTAATTTATTAAAATGCCTTTAGCAGAATACACACTAGGCCTAGGCCTACAGCTTTGCATGTAAATAACTAGGCCCTAGTCTATTAATGTAGTAATCCATACAAAATTATAGGTAGTATGTTTGCAATATTATTTAACATTACACCTAGGACTACTATGATTAAATATTTAACAGACATGTTTTAGTTTATTATGTTTTTAAGTTGACATTTTTTAAGTTTTGGTTTTCAATCACTTTTTTGATTGTGTAGTTAATTTAGGCTTAGATCATAATAATTTGATAAAAATAATATTATATGAGTAAATTAATCAGTTTTTGGTTGTGTTGTTAATTTAGGCTTAGATCATAATAATTTGATAAAAATTATATTATATGAATAACTTAAACAATAAAAATAATCAAACAAGCTTAACCTATAACTTAAGGGAGTAACTTTTTTTATATTAAAAAGTTATTTTTTGTTCTAATACCTATATATGTTTTTATGTTTGTAAAGATGTATGGTTGATATCAAAATTTTGGTTATTTTAAGAAAGAGATGTCCAAGAAATGAAGGGATATAGTGTAAATAACAACTTTTAACATTAGCCCTCTCGCGCGTTTGTGTCAACTATTATTGTACTGTGATAGCATTGTCTAGATTAACAAAATTTTGATCTTCAATTTTATAGTTTCCTAATTTAATAGAACTTAAAATGTGTAAAGAAGTGGACAAAACATAGTGTTTGTTTTTTATTATTTAAGAAGACTAGATATGCGGAATGTCAAAACATTCAAGTCTTAGTATAACTAAATGATTTCCTACCCACCTCTCAGGCACAGTTTTGGATTTAAGTTCATAGAAGTCTTGTGAAGAACTACCAAATGATAAAACTGGTTCTTCTGTAGTTAAAAGATCTTCGAAATTAAAATATTCACTTGTTAAAGCTGTTAAATCAAAGTCCAAATTAATACCAGATTCCTCCATCATTTATGTTAATTTTTACACCGTACCGTTAAAAAAAACCTTAAAATTATAAACGCGCAAGGAAAACATGAAAATTGAAATACAACGGAAATTGACATGACATTTACTAAAAGTCCAAAACAAGCATGTATAGCGGCGAGCTCACGTGAGTAAACATTTATTACGACCTTCAGTATCGAGATTGACCTTCACTTACGAACTCTTTACATCCAGTGAAGCTATAACACAATTGATTGACTACCAGTCCTATTAGAAATTATAAGATAAATTTTGTATGTGAATCCATTGGTTTGAAATCATAAGAAAAAAAAAATTGGAAGAAATGTTTAAGCTATTGTGTGCTCATTATTATGTAATCTCGGTCTGACCATTGATAGCTTGGAGCCTCCATATAAACCATGTCACAAAAAAAATTAGGGGTCCAGTCGGGGAGCTAAAAAAACTTTCCTACAAATTCACTCCGAACGTGTTAAAGACCATCTATTTTGCTCTGGTTAACTTGCACTTGTCCTACCTAAATGTAATCCGGGGTAATACTTTTAAAAGTCATTTAATACCACTAATAATACTACAAAACACAGCACTAAAAATATTTTTCAGCTGCCCAGTGGTGAGAACGGCGACATTAAGCTTAAAAAGTTGGGTATTTTGAAATTAACAGAAGCTTTTTTTTTATACGGTTGTAATGGCATATAAACTTGAAAACAACCTAACTATTAGTAACCTAAAAATTGTGGAAAACAAAAAGGGGAACTACTTTACAAAAAGTGTGAATAATTATTTCCAGAACAGAATTTACACCACTACTTTTGGACTCTACTCAATAAAGATTAAGGGACTAAAATTTTTCAATATAATACCACAAGAAATAAAAATGAAGAAACTTAATCTTTTTAAAAAGAAAGTTAAGAGGTAAATTCTGGAAAATAATTTTGACCAGGTGATATGTGGGTGAAAAAGTATTTGAATTTTGTAGCAACTGATGTGATAATTTGAGCAAGCAGAATATGTATGTACACTAAGCTTGTTGTTGTTTTGTTGTTTTTTTGTATAGGTTTTTATATACTATTATTATTATTATTATTTTGTAATTTTACTATCATTGGGGTGATTGCATCTAAAATAATGTGGCCGGGTGAGGACAAATAATGTATACCCAGTAATAGATCTCACTTTCCTAAATGTACGTAACAAGTTAGTGAATGAACCACGCCTACATTAAGACGTTTATATATATATATATA
>CABFWO010003664.1:40167-69941 GCA_902155825.1 Timema genevievae
ATATATATATATATATATATATATATATAAGAGCCGATTTTGGCTCTTTTTATAAACAAATTCTGAATAAATAAATAAAAATAAATAATAAAGCAATAAACTTTTTGGTGTGTGTCTTCTTTCTATACACATTATAAGGTAATGTGCCATTTGGACCTCATTAACTATTGTATGTAAGTTTCAGTGTATAAAATTATATCTTCTTTATTTTTATTCCCTTCATATTATTTGATAGCTTAGTCTTCTAGGACGACATTTTTCTGTGTTATTATTGATGTTACACCATCTTCAGGTCTTATTTAAGATAAAGGAGATATTCTGTTAACTACATAATATTATAAGAAAGTTTGTAAAATTTTTAAATATTATATGGAAAAACAAAAAGTTTTTACATTCAAGACCTCAAAATATTCACTTAACACAGGAATATGTCATAGAAGACTAATCTACTATCAAATTAGGAGAAGGGAATAAAAATAAAGAAGATCTATTTTCGTCATTTATTACTCCTTACCAAATCAAATATAAACATTACTAAAAATATCAGTAATAAAATTAATATATTAGTAAAATGACTTACTAGCATAAATAATTTTAAAACTTTTGACTCTATGTACTTAAGGAGAATTTATCAATCAATTTTGATTTGACCAAAAAAAAGGTGTTGTTTATTGTTTGACCAGTCTGGGTATAGTGTATTATAGAATTGTTAGTTGCTCTGCCATGTTCTGACTTAATTATTAGTTTTAGAAATTGGCGTAGTGCAGTCTAACAATCAAAGATTATTACCGTTTTGTAGTAGTCTGAATAGTGTTATGAATTTTACCAAACAGTTTTAAAAAGTTATTCTACTCCCAGTACTTATATTATTTTGGAGCTAATCATTTTATTATGACAGACTTGTTACAAGTGTAAGTTAACTGAGGGAATTTATGTATTTGTAAGGGTGACCAGCCAAAATCCAGTGCTCTCTATAATAACTGGATGGGCATCTGTAGCAACAATTTTCGAGCTGTCGTCTGCACACCATTGTGTAAGAGAGAAGAAATCTTTCGGGTATCTCTTTCTCTCCTACACAAATAAAGAATATGTGTCATTTTGACATCGTTAATATGTATGAAGATAATATTATAAGATACACTAATATATGATTAGTTAATTGAAATAAATGTATTAATAAAAGGTCTGAAGAGCATGACTAAGTTTTACACTAGATACTTTTTGTTTTAAATAAGTTGATGCAGTCTAATATAGTAATACTTCCTACAAGCCTACAACCTAAATGATCGTTTGAACATAAGACTTCTACACAAAGTTTGTCATTAGAAAAAAACTAATCATGTTTTAAGCTACCTTATTTCAGTAATTTAAGTTATCGAACTTGCAATATAACATGATTTCTGAAACCAAAATACAAGCCAATAGCCAACTTTAGATATATTGTAATCTTGGCAGAATGTAAACAACATGGATGATGCCTACATATTTTATAATGTTAAAGACTTTGTTCTTATTTGTACAATATTATCCGTAAAGCTGAATTGTATATCATTTAATGTAAACGTTTCTTCAGCCAGGCGTGGTGTAATACTACACTTTTTTTTTAATATCACTTTTATTCACCAGAGAGATGTTTTCAAATAAGAATATTGAAAGAAACCGTTAAATCTGTCACCTCACAATCAAACAGACAACAAACTTGAGCGTCATGCTTGTGTCCTTTCCAAGTGTTGTGTTTATGTCCATCCAGTATAATATAAAGATCAATGCTATAATATAACTGAATGGCCTAAATGCTTATTATGATAGTTGTGAACTCGATCTATATTTGAACAGAAGTTCCAGTTTAAACTGTCCACGAACAGTTCAAGACTTTTCAAAACCTTTTTTTACGTCGTACAAGTAAAAAGATTGGATTTTTTCAATAAATAAACCCCTTGAGGTGACATTTGTATGCAGGATGACTTTCGACAGTATGCCTCCATATACTTTGAAACTTGAGCATAGTGGTATTATATTAAATGCTAGTAACTGTGACATGAGTAGTGGAGATTTCAAGGTATTGCTTCAGTTCATGGTACATTGTATTTCCAAAATAAATTAGCCCTAATATATATTCCAAATTTTGGAAACTTAGGCCTAAGTTTTGAATCAAATTTAAATATTTCTAAAAACGTTAATTTTTCCAGTGAACTAGTGAACGAGATTGATGCCTTTGTTAAGCAATCGATTAATCCAGTTGGCTTTAATCAAGTAGTATGGAAAATTAGGGCCCATAGTTTAAAGGAACACCTAAGCCCTTGCCTATAGATTTAGGCTTAACTATCACACATTTGGTATTGTTTATTATTTTAGCTGTAGTAGTATTTAGTTTTAAAGGGTCATTAGTTAAATGTTTTAGTAGGCCTGCTCCTAACATTGCACCCCCAATACTTACGCAGTCACAATCCATTGTTGCTACCTTGCCAGACTTATCTAGTAACTAGTGTTAAGAGTAGTAAGTCAAATAAGTGGCTCATAAATATTCCACTTATTTTTCGGAGGGGGGTGTAATGTAAAAGTGTAATTATTTTAAGATTTATTCTGGCAAGAGGTTAACCCACGTTTGTACATTTTCTTGGAAGTCAAAAGTGTTGGGTTGCCATCCTGCTGAACATAGCATATATTCCATATAGATTGCATCCTGTTGACGAGCGAGCACGGTGCGATCGATGGACCTTCCTGGCTTGTTGGACAGCTTGAGATCAGCAAGTTTAAGTAATAGTAAATACACCTTGTTTAGTGATTGGTTGATTAAAAAGTAGGGGCGGAGCTTCAACCCAGTTGAAGAGATAAGCATGCTTGGGGCATAAGAGTCGTCATCTAACAACCACTGACTAAGACACGGAGGAAAAATATGTGATCTGGTGGATCCATCGGAGGGTCGATCGCGGGTCTATAGGAAGTTTTGCGAGTCCCGTTATCGTGCATGCTCCCTTGCCGCGGGAGATCTACCCGTTTATCTATTTAGAAGTTTAGTCATCTGAATCGATTAAAAAATATAAATTATTGGCCTAAAACTAGAGTCTCACTCCCCACGAAACACCAATTCCAATCCCTACCGCTCAGGGTCCATCCCAACCATGTAAGTCCCTACGGTGCCACGGTAGTGTCGTAGTTAGTGTTGGCTACTGGGTCATAGGTATTAGTGTCTAGGACATAAACCAGATGTGAACCGAGAACTCTCACGTCATGTGTTCTGCCTCGGCGATAGCTGTCAACACTTTCCTTTCAAATATGACGCACAACATGGCAACAATCTTATAGTCAGGCGTCTGTAGCAGTCAATCTAGGACACCTTTCATCGAGCTCTGTGGGATTATTGTTGTACGGAGACTAGCGTCAAAAATAACGGTCGCTAAATTTACTGGCGCCTAAGCTATAGTTAGGATGTAGGACTTTTGAAACTTTCGGCAAAAAAAATAAATACCCGTTTACATATTTAGACCCGCCTCGGTGGCGTAGTTGGCTAACGCGCAAGTCGTGTTGAGCTCAACCGCCGAGGACGGGGAGATCGAGGTTCGAATCTCGGTCGGGTGAACTGGGGGTGGTTTTTCCTAAATGGTTTTCCACTCTCCATCCACGCAAATGCGGGTTCACTTCCTCTGAATTCAACCCTCCAAATTCCTAATCCATTAGAGTAATTAGTACTTAAGCGTATAACCCGAACGGGTAGTAAGACGCGGTGCTAAATAAAAATAATAAAAATAAATACATATTTAGTAGTTAAGTTATCTGAATCGATTAAAAAATATAAATTATTGGCCTAACTCTAGAGTCTCATACCCCACCAAACACCAATTCCAACCCCTACCACTCAGGGTTCATCCCAACCATGTAAGTCCCTACGGTGCCACGGTAGTGTTGTAGTTAGTGTTGGCTACCGGGCACCCAAATAAAACAGGGGACGTTATAGTTTATAGTATGATTTAAAATTAATTTAAAAAAATTCTAAATAAATCTCATGAGCCAACCGTTTATTTCACAGCCAGTGGTGTTTGTATATATGCACACAATTACAATTATTTAAGTAGTCTAGTACGACCACCTGTCACACGACGCTCATTGGCTGCTATAAATAGCCCAGATTCAGTACAGTGTTGCCACCCCACCCCTGAACCCTCTGCCCCGCGCCGATCGTTAATGAATTTTTATGTGTGCTTATTTGATTTTAATGTGTGCCCCATGCCCGTTCGTTTTTAATGTATGCCCCATTTGATTTTTATGTGTGTACCCCAGACCCATTAGATTTTAATGTGTGCCTAATGGCTTTGTATGCGCGCCCATTGGATGGGACTGACATGGGGGGAACGTGCAGTCTCAGGCACTCCTCCCGCGACGTTTTGGCAATTATAGGCAATCTGGGGTTCAAACCCGGGATATTGCCCACCCCGGGACCATAATTAAACAGTCAGTGTTTGGAGCTTTCCCTTCAGAATCTACAGACTGAGAGTAGTGTATAATTTTGTCAATGCGAAGCCAGATTACTAATGAGTGACCACAACCTTGGCACACAGATCCCCCCCTCCAAGTTCGAAGTAAGCATTTACGATTAATTTCCCGGGGCCCCAGGGCATTAATTACATGTTCAATCAGGAAAATAATGGTCAGCTCCCTAATTATCACGCAGCGTGACACGGATCCCAACAAAATGATTCTTATCTACGATAAAAGTAGTCCTATAGTAGGGTTTTGACCGGAAAGTACAATTACGTCAAGAGACACTTGACAGCAAATATGTGTGAATATTCTAAACTGTTCCTCCTACCGATTCTAGGCGGTTCTTCCTAACAAACAACTTAAATATATTCATATGGCAAGTCCTGGGCTAAACTCATGAGCCCTGGCTAGTGGTGGTGGTGGTGGCCCTCGATATACACACTAAGATCCAAGATTATCTCGCTCTGCTTCCAGATGTTTGGGATTATGGCCTGAGCCAAGCATTCGTTTAGCTGGCCTGCAAGGTAGGGGGTTATGAGGTCTGCCATCTTTTGAAGCACCTCGCCCACTATCCCGTCTGGCCCAGGTGATTTCTTCTTCCCCATCTGAGCAATAGTCCTGATCACCTCGTCCTGACTAACCACTTCCACAGGCTCATCATTGTCATACATATCCCGAGTCATGGCTCCTCTCAGCTCCCTCTGTTCTTCCGTATCTGCTTCCTCGTCATCATCCGGTAACAATGTCTCCATCAATAGCCCCGCAGACTCCTCCCAGTTCGTCGTGGTGCGGCCATCCTCTCTCGTCAGTGTAAATAGCATCGTTGGCGGTCTGATTTTCCCATCCGCTATCTTAAAAGGAATTCCCCAGAGTCCTTGCTGGAGCTTCTCTTTAACATATTCCTCTCAGCTTTTCCTTTTCTCTTCTTTCAGGCCCTCCTCAAACTCCTTCTTTCTTTCTCTATATATTTCCAGCAGCACCTCACAGACAAATGGGTTCCTGCACCTATGATACCTCCTGCGAGTTCTTCTTACCCTTGTGCGTAGTCCCTGCAGTGTGTCATTCCACGGTCTATTCCCGACCCTGGTATCTCCTTTTGTCACCGGGATGAATTTCCTCATCGCACTCTGCAGGGCCGACGTCAACTTCATGCTTTGATTTTGACATTGTCACCATTTTTTACTTGGTCGGGCAGTACCAGTTCCCTCCTCAACTTTTCCCAATCAGCTCTTCTCATGTAGTATCTTTTCCTTATTCCTCCCTCACTTCCTTCCGCCACTCTCCCTATGGCAATGTCGAACACGATCATATTTTGGTCGCTAATCGTCACATAATCAACCATCCTCCATACCTCAACCATGGCCACAGACTCGGCGTTGCATATGGTGACATCGATGTTCGTAGACACCCGAGCCCTCCCTTTATATGTGGGAGGATTTCCTGACTGGTTTACAACTTCCAGTCCATGCCCATAAATTAATTCTTCAAGGGCTCGCCCTCTCCTGCATGGTCTTCCTGCAACATTTCTGTTGTCCCCTCTGATCACTACCCGACTACACCACATGGAAGACTTGGCATTGGCATCAGCAGTAATAATGAGTGGCTCACCTGCGTACATCCTACACAGTACCTCCATCTGGTCTAGGTACGGCTCAATTGCATGCCTAAACTGAAAGTAAAGATTCGCCGTCACAACCCTGCCAGCACCAGTTCCCATTTCCACACACTTTACCCATTGGTTACTCAACTGTGTAATCTTAGTCACGGTAATATCCCTATTAAAGATAACAATGGCACTCATTGGCATCTCTCCGCTTGTGAATATTCTAGTAACCACCGGCATGTGCGGAACTTTTCCCCTAAAGGTATAGGGAACCTGTACACATATGACATCAAGCTTCATTTCCTCCACCAGCTTACGAATATCGTGCAGCATGGTCACACTCCTCATCGCATTAATTTGGCCTATTCTAAGTATACGCCTAACCATTATGGATTGTGCGTGAGTGCATAGCACGCCAGCCATGCCACACTTGGATTAAATGTTTTGCAACCGTGAGCTGCTACAAACTGCTGATACGTTTGCTCCAGGCTGAACTCTACCCTACCTCGTTCATGCCCCAATCTTACTACATGTTGGAGCGCCATGTGCAGGGTGGTAACATATAAAATCAAATAGGCACGCATAAAAAACCAATGGCACACATTAAAATCTAATGGGGCTGGGGCACGCATAAAAATCAAATGGGCTAAACCCATCAGCCCTGGCTAGTGGGTAGGATACTGTGGTGGCCCCCCACCCCCACCAGGGTCTGGGGTAATGGTCTCGGGGAGAAGGGGATGTGGGTGAAAAAATAACGGTAAATCAACCGTATGTGGAAAGTAAGTTAATTGACATCATCATACACTCTTTTTCTCACTGAAAATAGCCTCAGGACTGTGACAGGTGGTCCCACACGCTACTTACTTATATATCTTTAATGTTACTAAATGGTTATTTTTGGTGATTAATACTTGCATCTATAGGTGAATATAATAAATACATATTCTCTATGCCATAGAATATTCTTATTTTATCTTGAAAACCACAAATATTATTAATTAGCTGTATATATTATTTTGCTCCTGGTCCTATTAAATGTTCAGGCTGTATTCATTTAATTATATTAATTAATTAGTAATGAGGATGGTAGAATTTGAAGGGAATGTATGCACATTCATGTGGAGTGAAAGTGAGGAATTATTTATGGAAAATACACCCTCTGTACACCCAGCTTGGATTCAAAATCAGACTTCCTCCTCATCTGAAAAACAATACTAGACGAGGCTTATCAGTGATAACTAGTCCACGTGCCTACCAGTAGAGATGTATTCATTTTAATGCAAGTAAATATTATTAAGAACCTTTTGTATGTATTTAAAATAATTATGATGTAAAGCTACCTTAAATTGATCATTGTTTTAACTTGTTCAAAAAGAGATTTAAAAATATCTATGAATTAAACTAAAACTTGATACAAATTTATGGTTGACTGAAATATGCATCTTTCTATGTAAATAACTTAATAAAAAACTTAATCTTTGAAAACTAAATCAACTCTTTCAAATACACAAATGAGAGTTCATGACATACTCGTTATATAATTCAACCAAGTCCACTTGGACTCGATGTATGGTCTGGTAATGTGACTTATCTATACATACTCTAAATCTGTCTTTACAGTCGATTGTGTCTATCTGTCTGACTGTCTGTATGAATGTTTGTAGCCAATAAGCTAAAAAAGTACTCAACGTAATGAGACGGTACTTCTTCTTTTGTACTCCTTATTTTTCATAGAACAGTATAAAGCTATGTACCATCACAATATCTTATTAACGATCAAAGCAGTATCATAAATACTCTCTGTTGGTGTGGTTAATTTTAGTCATTATGAAATTATTCAAATAGATTAACTTTAAATTAAATCTTATTTTCAAGACTCATTAGCAAATAGTGCTTTGGAATATAGATATACAGTGAAGTATCGTATGTTTTGGAACATAGACTAACATAAACTGGCTCAATGACCGAGATAGAAAATTACAATTTGGATGCCAGATAGAGCAACAACTCCAAATAACCAAATTAGTATTGAAAATTTAAATTTATAAATGGTAGTTCAAAACATAGGGGTTGGGGGGGATGGTATTAAAATTTTCAAAACTAATATAAACAAATACTTCCCAATGTGGTAAAAAAATGAAAATCGGGAGTAAAGTAAATGGCACCACGCCAAATAACCATTTTAAATATTAAAAATGGGTCCCCAGGAAATATGGGCATAGCGGGGGGGCAGAGGATTACGGGAGTCTGTATAAAAAGATAAAAACCTTTTGGTGTGATAGAAAAATGTAAATTTGTCTAGCAGGTATAAGGACCCCTCAAGTTAATCAAATAAATTTTATAATTTGAAATATCTAAGTGGGAGTTAAGGAAATGGCAGGAGGGAGTGTGTTGGTGGGGTCAAGATTGCCAAAATTAATTAATTACTTTTCTCTGTGGTAAATAACTGAAATTTGTTTTCATATAAAATACTCCCAAGAGACTCATTTAGAACCAAATCGTTAAAGCCATTTTAAAACGATTTAAAGTTTTAAAAAAATCAGCTGAACTAAACTATCGTTAAACAACCCTTATTCAAAATCCAAGCTATTGTTATTGCTATTGTTAATGAAAACCCTCCCAAGGTATCGATTTGTAACCAAACCATTAGAGGCGTTTTTAAAATATATCTAAATTTTGAAACATCCGTAATCATTTACCAACCCTTAAACTACTTTTTATTCCAAAAACAACTATACATTGTTATTTGTAATGTAAAACACTCGCAAGATAGCCCTTTGGAACTAAATCGTTAATTTTTTTTAATGTCAAATTTTTAGAAAATCAGTCATCAGTAAACTACTCTTGAACGACATTTTATTTAAATAAAGTATACAGTGGTATTTGTCATGTTAAACACTCCCAAGATACCTATTTGAAACCAAATCACTAAAACCATTCTAAAAATATTTGAAGTTTTTGAAAAATCATTTATAAGTAAACTACCCATAAACGACTTTTTATTCAAAAAACAAATATACAGTTTTATTTGACATGTAAAAGACTCCCAAGATACCCATTTGGAACCAAATTGCTATTGCCATTAAAAATATTTTACCAGCCTCTGTGGTCTTGTATTATACTAAACTGCCAAGGATTGGAAGATCGAGGTTCAATTCCAGTCGGGTGCACTGAGAGTATTTTTTCCTAAAAATGGTCTCCCACTCTCTCTCTATCAACGCAAATTTGAGTGTACTCCCTATACATTATACCTACCTCATAGCGTAACTAGTATAGGATAGTAAGACGTGGTGAGAAACATAAACTGGGGGTGTGATATTTTGGTTGTCTCTATACTGTTAATACAACCTCACATAAGGAGGATAAAACATGCTTATGAAATGATAAAACATTATTGACGACTCGTTAAAAAGATTAGCATTATTACATGTTCATTGAAGAGTGGTAGTTCTAGAGAAATTCACGTGCAAGAATAGTAAAAAAATATTAATACAATTTTAAAATAAGAATTAAGTTTGATAAAATTATTTTGTGTTCATTAACTATATTGAGCATAATTATTGGGACAGGAACTAATTGCTAGCTAGTGAATCATACCATTTCATTTTTGTAATTTTCAAAAGTATTTTATAATGGACTGGTTGATGACCCAAGGAAAACTATTATAGAGTTTTAAGATATATTTAAATATATTATTTTTTTATTAATCCTATGTTTTTTCTCATCTCGTCTTGGTAACCGTTCGGGTTGTACACATGCATTCATTAATTATGCTAATAGAATAGTAATAAGGATAGTAGATTTTAAGAGGAAATGTACCAGCATTTAAGTGGAGGAAGAGTAGATGACCATTTAGGAAAAAAAAAATCCTCAGCCACTTCAAACACCCGACCGGGATTCGAACTCCAATATTCCCATAACTGGCCATCCAGTCTAATACGATGACACAGTAAGCAATGCGACCATCAATAATGTTTACATATTCTCATATTCGCATTATATTGTTTTAAATAATATAACAATTTCATCAAGTTTTTGTGACTGCTTCTCATTACCCGTTCGGGTTATACGTATCTCAATTATAAATACAGCGTATGTGTTAAGCTAAATATGAGGAATCTATAGGCCTACTTGAGAGAAAGTGCACAATAATTTGCATGGATGGTGATTGGAAAGCCACTTGTAAAAAACAACACCCTCAGCACGCCCGACAGGGATTCCAACTCCGATTTACCTCTTCCCGGCAATCCAACCTATAGTGAGACCTTAGACTATCCGATCACTGAAGCTAATTTCATGGTTGTGTTCTTACCCATACCGGTGGGCATCAAGTCCATGTAGTCTGATTTACTGATGATGGGAAGGTCAAGGTTTAAATAATGGTTGGATGTACTGAGAGTGGTTCTTTATAAATAGTTTTCACTCTCCTTCCAACTAATTACGAATACCTTTCCTCTGAACTCTACCTTATTCATCTCCGCCACATTAGCGTAATTAAAATGCAAATAGACCGGACAGGTAGTAAGATGCGGGGCAAAATAAAAGTGTGTTAATTATAATTCATCCACCCCTTCCTCTAATTATTTTGTATACAGCACTGCGTTTTATTTTATCATCACTTATTACTACCCGTTCAGGTTATACGCCAACGGCGCTGTACATTTTGGCAAGTTTTTTTTCCCTCTTTATTATATTTTAGTTCAGATTCAACTGGCTAGTTCCTGGTCTCTTGGGTTTGGTAATCGATCACATTAACACATTTTAACTTCTGACAAGTGTATTGTATTATCACAAGGAAAACTAAATAAAAAAAGGTTTGGGGTTGGGGAAGTTTGAATGGCTACGGACTAACTCACCCCTACTACGAACCTACCTTTGTGAAAGATCTTTAAAATCTGTCAACAGGTTTCAGTAAGATAGCGGAGTAAAAATAAAATCTTGCTGAGAAGAGCGACACATATTCTACTTCCTTGAGTTGTTCCCTCTAGAGGTCTCTAACGTCAAAAACAGGGGTCACTCGGTTAAAAAAAAAATTATGGGGGGAAGCTACTTAAAGATAAAACTAATACATTTGTCAATATAAAGTGAATCTGACTTGTGACGATTATTCCGACCACTGCAACAGCCTTAAGAGAAAAATACCCAAGGTACCAGCAGGGAATAGAACCCGGGACCTCAATATTCGTATCCAGGCACATGGGGCTGGATATCAAACACCAATTGATATCGTCAGTTTTTTACACTGAATATTAGGGTACAAAACATGTTTCTAATATTTTACAATGTTCATTCTCAGGACATTAATCTTGCGATTGGTTAGCTTCAGCTCCTCCTTTTACCTATCCTGGGCAAATTTTTTTTTACATCTTTATGCCTTCTTCTGCAAACATCGTCCTCTTCTGATGCATGTACAGTACACCAGACACTCTTGGTCTCGCTCTTGAATTTCTCCCTTCCACATATCCTTT
Source organism: Timema genevievae (assembly GCA_902155825.1). Classification (NCBI taxonomy): domain Eukaryota; kingdom Metazoa; phylum Arthropoda; class Insecta; order Phasmatodea; family Timematidae; genus Timema; species Timema genevievae. The sequence continues at coordinate 51,718 of CABFWO010003664.1, forward strand.
TATAATTAATTTGGTTAAACTATCATATCTCAGTAAATGTCTTACCATGTTTACTCTTCTTTGATGTATAGTATACAACACGTGTGCTACAAACTCGAAAGACAAATCATGAAGAAACAATTAATTAATCACATTCTCTGGGTAAAGTAGTATCAGAAAGATATTGATTCAGCACCAAAGATTTCTTAGTCTTTTATTATATTATTCTTTCAAAGTAAGTAGATTGAACAAGTTTATTTAGAGTTAAAGATTTTTAGAAAAATAATTAATAAACATAAATACATATTTTGCTAAATTTGATGCATCAGAATTACATATGACAGACAATGCTATGTTTTTTAAACTCTTTAATTGAAACAATTTGATAGTTATAAGATTTTCACACCAATTACCTACCTACCTACCTAAATGTCTTAGTGTTAAAACTTATCTTAAGAAAATCCAGGGAAAATACAGCAACACATAATATTTGCTGAAGGACGCTGCCTACCGTCACGGCCGGTCAAGATAGAATATTCGATGTAAATGAATTTACGTTTTACTCAGCGAGTTTTAATGATATAACGTTCAAACAAAAACCATAAATTCTTAAATAATTCTAAAAATAGTACTAAATTGTCACAAAATTATTTGTATATTTAATTATTGTTTTGTAAACATATTTATTTACAAATCCTCTACAACTTAGGATATTTGGCTTGGTCACGAAAATGTCCAGTAGGAATCTTCCTGCCAGTATGTAGATTAAAAACTCCCGTAGAAGCATATGTCTACATAGAATAGGAAAGAAGAAAAAGGTAAAATTTAAATGCATGTCTATGTTTTCAAGGCACAAACATTACAATTACCGTGTAAACTCGTTAGAGGAAGAGGGAAAGGGTAATCAACATATAGACAAGAGCCTTCTCTTTCTGTTTTGTACTGTACATTGGCGTCTAAGTGTTATAGTGCTTAGACTGCTTAGGCACATCAAGTTAAGGTGCAACCCGCTTTGCAAGATAGCTTTAAAATCTCCAAGTAGGTAGCATCGTTAATGGGATATTGCAACACACCATTCGAAATAATTAGCCTGTCAACTGCACACTTATCAACGGCAGAAGAACTTGAGTTAGCCTACCAATATGTATTAATTAGTTATATCCTGTTACGGGACCGTAACCAGAATAAGGGCAATAAGGAATAAGCTAATGATTCTCTTATGATAATATAATAAATAAATAAGAAGACACAATAGTACATTTATTTCTCAAGCTGTAGCTTTGAACACATTAAGAAAATAGTTTATCACACTTGAGTTACGTAATACTATTTGTCATTTGTCACTACTACCCAGATACCCATTTTGAACAAACTTATTGCTGAAGTTAAGCAAATTTTTAAAATTATCTTGTAAAAAGTAAGACACAAGAACATTTGTTGATTTTAGTGACTTGATTTAAAACTATATTTATTATATCTTAACATCCTCAAATTGCCAATGAATATTCTTACATAACGAACCACCGTTTGTAAACCACAGGGATAAGAATAAATTATGTCACTTCCATGCATGGTATGACATACAAGAAAATAGAACCTGTGTAAAAAGAATCCTTTCTCATATGTATTGTCTTTACGTTTATTTATTCATCTACATAAAATTCAGGGGGTGGATAACCTTTTTCACTGGACATCTATTTAGGCTGATTAAATTTAGCGTGGCATGCTTCGGTGGCCGCATAGTCTAGGGCATCACTCTCGAAATAGGCCAAACTTCCGATGACAGAGAAATGGTGGTTTGAATCCCGGTAGGGTGTAATGAGGGTTGATTTTTCCTAATTGATTTTACACTTTTCCTTCAGAGAAATGCGGGTACACTTCATATAAATTTAACCTTCCTTATCCCTAGCACATTAGTTTGATGAGTAGACTACATATGCATATAACCTGACCTAGTAGTAGAACACTGTGCTAAAAACAAAATTGGGAGTGCCGTTCCACCCCGAAACCTCTAACCTAACCTTATCATACGACCACCCCCCTGTAAAAAATACATTAAGAATGTATTAGGCCTATTTAAAAAAAGTAATATCTCTTTGATTCCTGATTGAGGTAGGGGGGTTTCTGGATTATTTCTGCTTTCTTAAGATAAAATAATTTAAAATGTGATAGAAAAACTGCAATGAGTGCATTTGATCCTGTACAGTAGGGTGGAATGAAAACAGGAGCTAAAACACTTTTTTTTAACTAAGTTTTCTAATAGGGTGCAAAAGTTGCCTTTTAGGATCAATTTATTACTGCAAAATTTTGAAGCTCTATGAAAATGTTTTGAGGTGCCGCACGGTCCTTAAAAAATGAACTTTTAAGTAAAAAAACCCAAATTTTCAAAAATGGTTTTTGGACTATAATTTTTATTTTAAACACTTTAAATAATATTTATGACAAATATAAAAGCATATTTTTCATTTAAACCGTTGAAAGTTTTCCAAAAAGATATTTATTTGAGTGCAATATATTTGTTAATATATCATATTTTGGTGATTTTTTTATGAAATTTCAATGAATACAATCATACCATCCAAAACAGATATAAATATTTTACTTGTGGATATATATGTGCTATAAAAGCAACATACATTCACTACAGGATAAAAGGATATACAGGATATAAGTATAGACCTATTATATTAAAAATATTTAACAGAATAAGAAAAAATGTCATTAACCTTTTTTGTTAAAGAATAACATTGTCATTTTACTTTTATATTGAAATGTTCCTTAGTTTCAAATATTGGTATCAGTTTCTGCGATTCTATTTTTTGTTTTAAAAATCCATCTCTTGTGAGGCCCCACATACGGCCAATGATGATTCAGTAACTAAATTCACCATCCTTTTAACGGCTTGCGTATGACACGGATAAAGGGGAAAGTCTACTGGTAGAAGGTCTTTATTAACTTGTGCTTTACCAGTGTTAGTCACAATTCCATCACATCCTACATTAGTTATGTCTATGGGTCGGTTATTAATATTATAAAACAACACAATGCTATCCTTAATATCCTAGAACGTGGTGCCACATATCTCAAATATTTCGAACCAGGCTCTTCAATAAGTGACACATGTTCTTCTACAACGGTTTTCCTGTGATATTTGCTCCCTATCTTTTCCTGTACTAAAGTTTTGTCTCCTCTTCCATCAAAATAAAGTCCTTTATTAGTTGTTGTAGTGCTTTCATTATGGCCTTTTATGCAGTTTTTTCGATTCTTTGACCTTTCTCTTCTAATCTTCATTCTAACAATTACTTTACTTTTGTTCTCTTCACTAATTAGGCCACTATCCTGAAGAACTGCACTTGCAATTGCTGCATCAGCTCTATTAGAAACACCAGTTCGATCACATACTGAATTTACAGAAGGAAATTTCATGCGCATTTGCAAACTTAGTTTTGCAATCTGATAAGATTTTGAAGCCACAACATCATTTGCGTTTAATTTCATGTATTCTTCATATTCTTTATTTTTCTCATCTACGACACATTTTCCATCTATTCCATTATTTTTCAGTATTTTTTGTTCCTTATAATTTATTTCTCTGACCAATACTTTGAGTTTTTTAATGCTAGATTTCTAGATACTGCAACATCAACTGCACTAATAACAATTTTTTCAAGTCGTTCTTTGGTCTTTTAAAATCATTTGCTCTAAATTCGGAACCTTCTCTTCTTTCTCACATTTACAAAGTGCAAAATGTAGACATTTGTAGGCAGCGATGTCAAAAAGAAGTTTACTCTCATCCTTAAACAAAATCATATTTGATTCAAAACCTTTAGTTACCTTTCTATTTTTTGATATGAAAATATTTATCTACCTATCATGATGTTTTCTAATAATCTGCAAGATACGAGCGTGAGATACGACAGGAATAGAAGCTCTTGAACACAACTTTTCAATTTTTTCTACCAATATTTCTGATATTTCACTTACGGTAGGTTCCTTATAAGCACTCTCTGTTTTTAGATCATGCCTTATATTAAGATAACACTTCATTACTTCTTCATAGGTCTGCAGTAATAATTTACTAAGGTCTTTTGGATAGCCAAAAAGGGAACACTAGTGCATTGGCCAAGTCTGTACTGTTTTTGACATTACCATTTTTACTTTACTGTTACAAGATATACACAAAAGAAAATAACACTATTGTCTACACAGCGTAAAACCCGAATGATTAGTAACATGCAGTGCTAAATTGATAATAAAAAACTATAGTCTCTAACACAAAAAGAAAAACTATATGAAAAAACCACTCAAATGAGACTGTTTCACATTAGAATTGTAGTACCACATCACAGAATGAAGCTCAGAAAGCCACCGACTGGAGTGGAGCTTGGTGTTACCCCTCCCTGTCTACTAAGCTGCGCTTGTCACAGCTTGTTCAAGGTAACTATATACCTCAGCTATGCTACTACTTGTCACTTTCTGCCTGATATTGCTGGAACGAAGAATATCACAGTTAAATGTTTAAGTAAAAATGAATTAATAACCAAAACTTTCAGAAATGTAAATGATGTGCAAAAACCACAAAAAGTAAAAATTTCAACCTGTTCGTGGCACCTCAAAAAATTATTTGTTTGATTTGATTTTTTTGTCAATTGACAACAATAGTCAAACGTTTATTTTTATCTTTATTAGAAATTTTTATTCAAAAAATTATTGTCTTCAGAAATCTACCAAAAAAATGAAAAAAATCATAAATGTATTAAACTTCAACCCGTTTGCGGCACCTCAAAAACTTTTCTGATTGCTTTGATGTTTTAGTCAGTTCATTACATTAGTAAAAGGCAAGTTTATATCGCTATTAGACATTTGAATTTAAAAAAACATTTTTTCATTCCACCCTACTTTACAGTGATTCAGGCAGGTAACGTAAAGGACAGCGGGTGAGCTATCTAACTTTTACCGTTAATCACGGAGAAGAAATTTGAGATTGGCAACAGAAACAGTAGGGGAAGGGAGTATTTTTGTGACTAGGGGTCTTAAGTGTCTTTGAATTTGGTGAATCCTGAAGATACATCAATCAGCGCTTGTGATAGTAAAGAGTTGCGGAGTGAGCTTGTATTCATTCAGGCACACTTTTGAACAAAAGGTTTACAATTGTAACGATATTGATTTGGACCCCTCTCATATATTTAAAAAGTCATGGATGAAGTGTATTTTTCTTTAAAGTATTATATGTAAATTTTCCTTTTAAGACTTCATCCATGGAGAATCACGCGCTTTTAAGAAATAATGTAGAAGGATTGCACCATTAAAACTTTATTTTTTATTTCAAAATTTAACTCCGTAGTATTTACCAAACAAGCAAGAGACATCAGTTTCCTATAATCAATAGGAAGCTAGCCTTCAAGACACCTGTCGCAGGGACGCTTTCGATTTGTTGGTTTCGACACTAGTCACGAGAGGTCCAAGGGGAAGGGGTATGTCATATATAAGCTGTTTGTGCGTATGAACACAGAAAGTGCTGGTGACATAAACCTAGAGAACGTGTAATATCACGACAGTACATAATCTGTAGCTCAAGTAAAATTTTATAATTTTACATAATATCTTTGTACCAAAGACAAAATTACTTCAATAAATCATGTGCAACATTAACAGTTGTTTTTATTCAAGTAAAATATCGTAATCATTGGCGCTCGATCACGGGACTATCAAAACTAATTATATCTCAGTAATAACGAAACGTTATACAATAACCGGAATATTTGGAGCCTTTTCACAAATCACCAACCAGTAATTTGCCGGGTAAAACTGGGAAATCCAAGACGAAGAAATTTCACAACATTTTGAAAAGGAATGAAGGCTTCATTATTTGGAAAGAATCAGTCGACTTCTTCACGAGGAACACAAAAGAAGTTACAAGAGTATACCCCTACAAAGATGACCAGCTTCAAGTATTGCCTCATCACTCATTACGTGTGATGTAGAGAAGAGATTTTCATTTCGTTTCCCAAAATTTTCAATTATTTTATTTTTGAACGTTGGTTTCACCAAATGAGTTACAAAAACGCAATAACATATATTTCAGTTCTCTCCTCATACTCATTCTCTTGGTGGTTAAGTGTGTTACTAACGTAGAGTCAGATATGTTAGTACTTCAGTATTATAATCAAAGCCTTAAAGAATACATCTATCCTGGTATTCAATCAATAGAAAATCACGAAAATAATTATTTAAAGGCAAGGGAATATGGAGGTCTAGTCGTAAGGTGTCATACGTCTTTGTTAGGCGTCCGGGGCTCAAATCCTGGTACCGGCACATATTTATCTGATTATCAAACCTTTCCTTCACCTCTGGCACAGTGTGTGCTTTCACGCTTTGTGAATGTGTGGAATGCCAGGCCCCCACCGTGGTTCAGAGCCCACGTTAAACTGTAGGACCCCTCTGTTTTCCACTATCATCATTCTACCATCTGGGGATAGTGGAATTCACCTTAACGGTGTCCCCACCTCAGAAATGAATTCCTCCATAAGCCAAGAGAGCAGAGGTAAGATAAGGTCGAATGGCTAGATCTAGAGCATGAAACACCCTCCCCCCATTATTTAAAGGCTCGCCTAACTAACCATATTGCTCCCCCCCCCCCCACCATCCGGCCAAACNCCATCCGGCCAAACCCCTTACATTATTCATCCCAAAACACCCCATTTGATCTGTATGTATACAATATGTACTACAATCTAGGTGACCATTTCCCCAATTCAATATACCGCAAGCCATCAGTGCGGACATTTTTTTTTACATATTGTGTCATTTTCAAAGCTGTAAGGAAAAAACATCGTAAACTTTTATCAATCTTGGCTAATCAAGAGTAATTTTTGTAAATGTTCAGAAAAAGGTTCTTTAAGCTAAGGGTGGGTCTTTGTCTAGGTGGCTAGTATACTAAGCGAATCTTTTATAAACGGAATTATGTTGTAAAACACTAGATATTAGTGGCGAAGCGACGTTTTAACATTATTTTCATGTCAAAGTGTGAAAATAGTCAGTTTGAATGAAATGTCAGGACTGGTTAGATGTTTATTTTTCTGGCAGTAATTGTATAATTGCCTAACTTTCTTATCTTTTTTTAGTACCGGAAAAATTCTGTCTTGACTTAGTATTAGTGAAGTCAGGGCTGAACAGAGGATTCACTAGGCTGGAGGGAGGGGGTGGGAATTTTGGGGTGTCCCTTTCACACAGTATAATTAACTTAACTATAGGGCTTTATTAATTTTTATTGATATAATAATACCTACACTTTACTTATTCTGGAAGGTATCAGTTTTTTTTCTTAACACCACGTATTACTACCCGTTCGGGTGGTACGCTTATATACTAAATACGCTAATGGTTTTAGGGATTAGGAAGGTTGTATTTAGAGGAAGTGTACCCAGATTTGCGTGGAGGGTAAGTGGAAAACCATTTAGGAAAAACCACCCTCAGTACACTCGACCGAGATTTGAACCTTGATCTCTCCGTCATCGGCAGTCTAGTCTACTGCTAGAGTAGCGCGTTAAGCCATGCGGCCACCGAAGCGGGTGTAGCAGTCTTATTTTGACTGATTACTCCATTGCCTTATCTTATAAGCTAAGCCATAGTGGATCCCCTTAAGTTAAGCCTGCCAGCTTCCAGGGAAAAATTGTATAAAAAAAAGAGAGATAAAAGTTAAGTTCCATTATTAGATATATTTTTCTTTTCTTTACAATGATCATCACCTTAAAAAGAGCTATATTTTAGAAGTCAGTAAAAACACAAAACAAAATTTGATTTTTACACGCGTGTACTATAACTGCGGGTAAGCTTGGCGATGTCTGTGAAATCCAGGGTTTGATTGAAATTTATCAAGTAGTTCAAATACCATAAAGCGATAATCAGTGGTGGATCCAGGGTATATTTTATGGTATGGGGCAAATACTGTAGGCAAATTAATTTATATGAGTTGGTGCATAATCTAGTACAATGTTGTCCACATTCATCAATATTTTTTACATCCATTACTGTTTCCAGCCTGTGGCCTGGGTTAGTTTTTTATTCAAGCCATATATTTTCTACTATCGAGTTGCTAGGCCTGTCTTAGTTTCACATGCCTTATAAACTAACCTAAGACTAGTACAGGCACAACATCCAGTCCCCCTGCCGTTAATTCATCACTGTGAAAGGGTAAACCCACCATTTTACCATGCTGGGAATCGAACCCGAGACCCTTAGCTCACTATACAGACACGCTACTGACTGAGCTAAGGTGTCAGACTCATATTCATTAATCATGATACAAATAATTATTACTCAGGATGCAAATTTATTTACATGAATTTTTTTTATGCTACATTTATTATTTTATCATTGTGAATGTCTCGAAACTAGCTCTTCACTAATTATTAATAAACTGGTTCTTTGAACTTGTATAATAGTATCACTTCCTATAAAGTACTAATATTGTGGTAAACTATTTTAAATATCGATCACAAATAAATATGTTTATATTTTCTAAAAGGTTTCTTCCTACTAGAATGCCACTATATTAATTTTGTTATTGATCTCACAAGCAGCAAAAAAAATTATATATATATATGCTCAATGCAAGCCGACAAAGCCGGAACCAGTGTCAGAACAAAGAATGTTTATCAACTTCCGCCCACCCCCGTCGATGGGTGTCGCTAGTACAGTGCTGACACGTTCCAGCCAAGATATGCTTCAGAAGAAGCATCAATATATTATACCTCTCGCGATCACGGTCATGTGACCAATGTGTCTAAATACGTCAAGCACAATGGCTCTTCGGTTTAAAAAGAATTGGGGAAGGTCAGTAAATATCAAGCTAATATATAGTTTGTCAACTTAAAGTGAGTTGGAAGTGTGACTATTATTTGAGATCAGTAGTGAGGCATCAGGGTAGGCAGGATAAGCTCAGCTATCCCAAAAGGTTTTGAAAAAAGGAGAGAAAACATCGCCTTACATAAAACAAATGTAAAATTGTAATTTTAATGGTCATTTTGTAAGGCGTAGTGAGATTTTAGCAATCTCGTGAAGTGAGTGTTTAAGTATCCTTTTGTCAAGTTACGCTGATACCTTTCAGCCTAACGCACTCGGAGAATCAGGTATGCGAGGAGCTATAGAGGGTAATTCATGCGCAACTATTCATCTCAGCCACTGAAGGCAACCAATTATGTCGGATTCACACACGAAGCTACGCTACGCTAAGCTAGGCTATGCTTTGCTGCGCTATGCTATGTTTTAAGATCACTAGACAAGTATTTAAACGAGCACGTTCACACATCACGCTATGCCGTGCTAAGCTACGCTATGCGAGCGAAATCGTAGACCGGGCGATTTTTACATCTCACTCGCGCTATGTTTTGTGCTGCGGGTGCGCACAATGGACAGACCCATAAAAGACCATGTTATCTCTAAGACTACAAAATACTCTACTAAACCTTGCAAAGTAGAGCGTAGTACAGCTCATTGTGTGAAACACACGAGAAAAAATGTCACACAGCATAGCGTAGCTTTATGTGTGCATCCAGCATAAGCCGGCTATCTCCGACTCATGAGTGTTACATTCTAATCCTAGATAGTGTGTTTCAAAGGTTTATTTCAGTGTAAATTAGTTTGGTTTTGTGATTGTGACTTGAATTTTATTATTTTATTGAGTTGTTTCAAATTTCGTATCATAATATATATCAGTAATGTCTTAGGATTTAATGTATTTACTATCAAAAAAAGGGGGAGACGCTGTAGACATCAACCATTACTTTTTAGGTTCAGTTGACCGTTTGTTAAATAAATATACTGAGGTTTTGTTTTTTGAACGAAAAATGCATTTAAAAGGAAAAATAGCAAAACCAAAATTAAATAGATATTTCATAGAGGATGTAACAAAAGAAGATATTACTATTTATATTATTATTATTATTATTATTATTATTAGTAGTAGTAGTAGTAGTACACTACAAGTTAGTCTGCCAGTAGTGTATTACATAACATAATAAATATCCCACCTTCTACACCTTTAAGTGTGCCCCTTCATGAGTGTTCATGATTTAGCTTACCCAAAAATTATGATCACACTTCGCCATTGTTTGAGAGATACCAACGCATGCAACGGATTGGCCGCCTATAGTCTACATCAGCGGTTGGCAACTCATCAATCTCTATCCAGCTTGCGACAGTTTCTATTCGACCACATAAGAAAACTACATTGACAATGTTGACCTTTGTGGTCTTGGAGTGAGGTGCTTGCCTCAAAGTCCAATGTTCTTTGGTTCAAACCTAGCTGAGGTTGAGTGATAAATATCTGTGGTACAATTTCCTTCGGAGGGGAAGTAAAGCCGTTGGTTCCATGTCGATTGTGCCATGTAAAAGAACCCTGGAAGGTATATAAAAATACCTTTACTGGCAAAAATTGGTAGGATCTTTCTCTCTCACTAAAATAAATTCCCATGTGCTGATATAATCAGTCAGTTCAGAACTTGAATGATAAATATTTCAAATAAATAAAAAAATAAATAAAAATACTTTGTCATTAAGAGTCAATCTTTGTCTCTTCTAAATTCGCAAATATATAATTTACGTTCAAATAAAATGTGAGTGACTAAACCCAAAATAGTTTTGATCTGGTTTTAGATGGTAATTTTATAAGAAAGATAAACAGTTTAGTATGAAAATTTATATAAATTTAATTCATTCTATATTTTTTTCTAAAAAGTATAGACATAACTATTTGAGGAAAGATTTAATTTAGCGAATAAATATAAGGTGTGATAGAATTAAATGCGAGGAAAGTTAAGTGTCTTTACTATTTTCTTAGAAGATACTTTTTTTAGGTTAAATATATAAAATATTGAAATATAGAGTTTAATTCTTCTCTATATAGTAATCACAACATTTATTGAGTACTTTCATGAGCATTTAATGAGGAATTTTTTTTATAAAGAAAAAAGTTTTCGTCAAATTCAAGGACACTATTGACAGAAATATATTCAAGAAGTTACTGCTGATATTACCATGAATTACTGTTTCCTGCCTATGGCCGGGGCACTTTGTTATTAAAGCCATATATTTTCCACTACCGGCTTGCTAGACCTGTCATAGCTTCATATGCCTTATATTCTAACTTGAGACTAGGACAGGCACAACATCCAGTACCCTGTCGTTAATTTATAAATATTAAAGTGTAAACCCAGATTTCCTTAGGTAATGCCAGGAAGCGAACTAGGGACCCTTAGCTCCGTAGGCAGATATGCTACCAACTGAGCTAAAGTGTCTGATCGGTGTTGAGATTACCATGTGAAGTAAATTAAACTCTGTGTTTGTACTGGAAAAATGTTTGATTTATTTTGACAATTTTTTTTGATAAAAACTGCAAGCCAAAATAGAGTGTAGAAACTATGGATGATCGTGGGACATTTGAAAGGTTTGTAAGTCGATCAGGGCCTATAAAGGTTGCCAACCCGTGGCTCTACACAATAATTTGATCCCCATCCTTCACAAACCTAACTATATTTAACTGTTGCACCAATCGTTGGATGATTTACTGTATCCACCTGTTTTTAGCCCCAGATTTTGCTCGCCAGCGCATCCTGTATTTGAGAAGGGTACGACTAGGGGTTGAACCGCGATGGAACGAACATTTCTTCTTCCCTCCAAACTCTCTCCACTGAAGCCTGTACACCAGCGTCACTGCCGATCACCCCACCACCTCCCATCACGCCCCTGGACGCCACAATGCCTGCAACCACCCCATACACCCTCAATGTCTGTTTGTAGTTAGTAACGTTGAGGCGAGTGCTATCTGCTATTTTGCATAACAAAAGTCTACTCCGGGTATAGTTTCCATGTCAAATGACTTGGCTGTCAGAGAATCTTGATGTATGAGAGCTAGGAAAACATTGAAACCTTTCCTTTTATCCACTAGCGACGTTCTGACAAAGTGATCTTGTCGAGCCATAAGGGGAATGCTAATCAATCAATGTTTACAAAATTATAATATGATAAAGAAAAGTTATTGAATTTGTTTGAAGCAAAATATTGTATATAAATCTTATTTGTTGCTTGTCGGAAAAAGAGTACAAGATCAAGATTAAATCCAAGAAAAAAGTTAGGTTAAGGTGGGGGTTGAAGGGATAGTGAGTTAAGTTACGTACTACTTTTATAGTTTTTTTAAATAACAAAACCCCTTTTTTTGGTAAAGTAAATACTCGTAAATTATTGCTTCAGTAGATTAATTATTAGTTCGTTTGACTGCTGATATGGAGCATATAGAAGCAATAAAGCTTCGCTACTCCGTTTATTCATGGTTGTAGATGCTTTGATAGGTTAATTTTAGGTGGAACGTGCTACCAGCCCACCCACCCCATATATTCTACAAGAAAGCAATAAAGAGCCAACACATTTTACCAGAAAGGTACTTTTACATACCTTCCAGGGTTCTTTTCCATCCCACAATTAACTTGGTACCGTTGGTTTTACTTCCTCTCTGAAGGAAGTTTTACTATAGATTTTAATCACTCAGTAAATTTTTGATCTCGGCTGGTTTTGAACCCAAGAACATCGAGTCCTGAGGATAACACTCTACCCCAAGACCACTGGGGTCAAATCTTCAGTAGATACATTCTGTTTAATTTTCTCTTTATAATTATCTTAACATTTATTTAATATTCATCATTGTTTCACAGAAATTGATTAGAAAATTTTTAAATGTATGGAAAATGGCCTGGTCAAACTACACAATGCTCGTAACAGATATTCAAGAAATGTTGAGGTTACTTTTTGTATAAAGTTAAACTCAATGTATATTCTCTAACAATATTTGATTTATTTGGCCAAAAATGTTTTTGTTATTGAAACTGCATAATGTTCTTCTCTGCTTAAATACTTCCTTATAGTGATATTATCCTCTACATCAGGGGTTTCCAACTGGCGGTCAAAGATGCAATTTTTTTTTTGGCCCACGATGTTTTTGGAAAAGTAATCTACCGTAGTAAAATTGATATTTTTAGTCGAGAAATGGAAAGTTTTGACTTGAGTTGAAAAAAAATCCATGAAAGATCAAATTAATTTCAGTAATCAAATTAATTACACTATTTTTTTAAATAATAATCTGTGTATCCTCATGCGTCTTATTTCCTTCCATATTTTAGATGATTATGATGCGGCCCTGAACTAGACTCATGGATTAAATCATGGTCCTCGGGTACTTATATGTTGGAAACCCCTGGCCTAGATTTTCACAAGTTCTGTTCTTAATGTTATGTCTGAAGTCGAAATAAACACCAAATGATAAGTGACGTGACAGTAGACGTGCTCAGTAATATAATAACTTGACATAAACATTTCTATAAAAGAAAGAAATTATTTGCAACTGACCAAAGTAAGTTTGAAACAACAAAGAACTACCCGCCTCGGTGGCGTAGTTGGCTAACGCGCTTGTCGTGTTGAGCTCTACCGCCGAGGACGGGGAGATCGAGGTTCGAATCTCGGTCGGGTGAACTGGGGGTGGTTTTTCCTAAATGGTTTTCCACTCTCCTTCCACGCAAATGCGGGTTCACTTCCTCTAAATTCAACCTTCCCAATTCCTAATCCATTAGCGTAATTAGTACTTAGGCGTATAACCCGAACGGGTAGTAAGACGCGATGCTAAATATTATTAAATAATATAACAAAGAACTATTGTAGACAAATATTCCATCTCTATGTAAGATTCAAACTCCGTTTATTAGATTAAGGGGATGATAATGTTTGTAATGTTTATCTCTATCTATCTATTTCTATATACAAGCGAGAACCCTGACTGACTCACTCACACACTCATCACTAATCCTCACACTTCTCATGAAGCTAGAGGGCTGAAATTTGGCGCAGGTGTTTCTTATAAGATAATTAGGAAAAGTAAAGATGTTTCATTCCGATGTTTTGTGATTAAGGGGGTGAAATCGGGGTAGCTACCCTAATCAACAATATTGATTTATAAACTCTTTTTAAGCGTTTAGAAGGTAATAACCCGATAAGTTTGCTCTAATAATGCCTTTGAAAAATAAAGCAATCCTTTTTAACCCCGTAGATGCTTCTAAGGGATAGAAAAAAATGAATACAGATAATTAATTCAAATATGTAATTACGTTTTAATATGCAATTCAAAGAGATGGTAGAAGTCTGTAGTTTATATTTTGCTGATTTTTGTTGTGTTTGTAGTGTCTGTGTGAGTGAGAGGGCCCGGCCCAGGGCTCGGTGTGGTGGTGGACAGTGGAAGGGGGGTAGACCTGCCCAGCCACGCTCAGCTGATAACGTCCCAGGCAGTAGGCAAGGGGGCCTGCCGAGAATAAAACTCCCCATGAGAAACGATACATGGTCACCTCCTCGCGGTGAACCATACCATTAAGCTTCAAACCAACATTCCTCATTTTCATAAAAAAAAAATCACGTGCGAAGAACGGGTATTAAGCTAGTTTCTAATAAAGGTGACAATTTACATTTATTTTAGTCTTACAGTTATATGTCGCTCAGTACTGGATAGTGGAGACCTATAAGAACTAACACAAGGGATCAGGATAAGAAGGACGACTTTTAAGAGAGAGCACAAGCATTTGCCTAAAGGTTATGAAAAACCTAATCGGGGGAATTAAATGTTGGTGCAGGGAAAACTAAAATGTAAGGAAATTTCATTTCATCCAAAATTATTATTTTTAAATTGGATTTTTAAATTATCGTTAAGGCAAATTATTAAATAATTTTTTCAAGCTTAGCTCTTTAACGTCAATAGTTACTTTTGGCTTACAGATTCATGTCTAAAATATTTTATATAAAGTGTAGTTTTAGACTAATGTGTATTTGATTTTATATTTAATTTTTTATTTATTTTCTAGTTATTTGACTAAGTCATTTAAAAATTAGTAATGGTTATTTCTTCTTGAGGTTAAACAAAATTGTTCAGTATTAACAATACATTTTTAAACTTTACGAGATAAATAGTAATTAATTACTCTTCTTGGGTTTGGTCGAAGTTGTTTAGTATCCATTATAAAGTTTTAAGGCTTTGTGGATTACTTTTAAACTAGTCAACTAATTTTTTGCTTAATATAGATACCTATGTTTATATATGCATATGTTAATATAAAGCCTGTGTGTATGTGTGTGTGTGTATTGGTGCGAATCAAAAAAGGAATAAATATGGTTCGATAGTATCCCGAAAATCTGAAAAAATATGTATTTACTTATTTTTATCTAATTAATTATTTCTAAAGATGAAATATGAAATGTCTTTTTTTACTGTACTACATAGAGGCTACTTAATTTTAGTATTAATAAAGTTATGAACCAAGTGCAAAATCATTGATTTACTTTAAACATTTTACTCAATTTTTTTAGTGAAATATTACATATGTTCTTAAACTTATCAATAAGTTTTATGTTTAATGCTGTTGCATGTAATATAATGCATTACGTTAGTGAAAATCTTTTGAATGAAAAGTGAATGTATAACCAATATTAGAGCTGCACATACTATTTTTTTAACTATCTTGATATTTCGGGTTTGTTATTGTAAAAAAACTTTGTTATCTGTAATTAAAAGTAACCAGTTCCTAAAAATATTTTTGGAAGCCCTCGGCAGTCTTTGCAATTTTTTCATAAAAAGTTGACATATTTATTAAAGATTTATATTTTAAAGTTTGAATAGATAATTTTAATTTCTTTTGTATATATTGACGAAAATAATGTTAAAGATTATCAACCATGTTGGTTTTATGTCTATGAAAACGTTTATTTCAGGAAAGAGTAATTTTTCAATAAAACAAAATCCAAACTATTTCTAGCAAGTGGTACTATAACCGTGTATAGTAAATATATCCACAAATCTCTATATTTATTTGTAAATAATTGGTTGTGATTGTTTATAGTACTCTAGCTATATGTTGTAACCACAATTGTTTTTATTTTAATAATGTTTGCTTGAATTTTTATTTAAAAAATGTAATTCACGTATTTGGTTTTAATCTCACGCAATTTAATTTTTTTGGTTTTATGATTAAATGTGACATGTGCATTATAATTTTATAATTAATCACATATATTATTCTAATGTGTTCTCTCTTCAAATTTGATGACTGTTTTTCTGTATTGATTAAATTAATTTATCTTGCGGAATGAGTTTGAAATTCATATTAATTCCAGTTAACGTACACATATATATTTATTTTTATAAACATTGGTAAAATATCACTGTATATTTCTGAATTGTAATGTTGGGATTGCTTTAAGTCACATAGCTTAAACAGACAAGAGTTTACACAATAACGTGGGATATCCACAGGATATAATTCTAGGAATTTGTTGTGTTTCCCGAAGCTGACATCATGCGCAAAAGTAGATTAGTTTTAGTTAACAGATATTTTCATTTTTATACTTCCCATCATGCACAATACCTGATTAATTACTAGCTCTATAGCACAAGGAAATCAAATGTCTATTGCCATACTTACAAATGTACGACACCTATCCCTATATTGATCCAGATCTATCCAGTCCACCTCATTACACCCTATCCCTACATTGAGCTAGCACTATACAGTCCACCTCATTATATACCATCCCTATCTTGAGCCAGCTATATCCAGTCCACCTCATTACACCCTATCTCTATTTTGAGCTAGTAATATTCAGTCCACCTCAATACACCCTATTCCTATCTTGACCTAGTAATATCCAGTCCACCTCAATACATCATATTTCTATCTTGGGCTAGTTCTATCCAGTCCACCTCAATACACCCTATCTCTATCTTGAGCTAGTAATATCCAGTCCACCTCAATACAACCTATCCCTATCATGAGCTAGTTCTATCTAATCCCCATCATTACAATCTATTCTTATCTTGAACTTGTTATATCCAGTCCACCTCATTACATCCTATCTCTATCTTGGGCTAGTTCTATCCAGTCCACCTCATTACACCCTATATCTATCTTGAGCTAGTTATATCCAGTCCATCTCATTACACCCTATTTCTATATTGAGCTAGTTCTATCCAGTCCCCCTTAATACACCCTATTTCTTTCAGTCCCATTCTAATGTTATTCTCCCATCTACATCAAGGTATTCCCACTGGTCTCTTCCTATAGGGTTTGCCCGTCAATAAATACCCTGAACACGGTTCTAGAATCTCTTATTCGCGCTGCATGTCCTGCCCATCGTAATTTATAAGATTTGACTATCCCAACAATGTCTTGTGATGAGTACAGGTTATGTGACTCATCATTATGTATCATCCCCCCTTCCTAGTATTCTCATCTCTTTCTGGATTAAACATCTTTCCAAGCACTTTGTTTTCGAACACTAAATTTGTTTCCGTCATGTAAGGTAAGAGAACAGAAAACAACTAGTAAAATTATAGTTTTGTATATTTTGAGATTTACATTCCTTGAAATCAGGCAAGCTGTCAATAACTTATTGACCAAGTAATAGCAGACATATTACCTAAACACTGAAAATAAAAAGGTGAGCCTGCCACTTACACCTTTGTCAAATTAAGTAAGGTAAACCTGTTACCTGTATCATAATGAATTTAAGTAGGTCTGCTACTTACACCATGCTTAATTTAAGTAAGGTAAGCCTGATTGTTACATTATGGGGAAATTAAGTAAAGCAAGCTTACTTCTTAAACTGCAATGAAGTTAAATATAGTAGGTCTATTACTTACACAATAGTGAAATTAAGAAATGTAAGCTTGTTACTTACACCATGGTGAAGTTTTGGCGCTCAGACGTTTTGTTCGGTAAAGTTTTTGAGTAGTTCCAGAACGTTGAAAAAATCATAATCCTTTGAAATAATTTTTCCATTGAGGATGCAGACAATCTCTCTTGTGCACCAGGCCTTATTATCCATTCGGAGTATCTACAAAAACACAAACACAAACACACACATATATATGATTAAATGTATACATATTTAAATTTTTAAAAAATATAAAGATTATATTAATCTATATAAATATATCTATAAATATATTTATAATTATATATACATAATTACGTAAATATATAAATATATACACACACATTTATATAAACATATATTTCCTCTGCATTTTTGTACTAATTTTGACTGTATGCATAAATTAATTACGATCATAGAGTATGAATGAGGAATCTATGATTTCAGAAGAAATATACCCTCATTTACATGGTAAGCCTTAAATGCAAAAAAAAAAAAAAAAAAAA